>VDFB02364141.1:0-23390 GCA_007258455.2 Sequoia sempervirens | reverse complement strand
GTGATGGGAGAAAAACTCTTGAGAAACATAATTTATAATTTCAACGCTTTCCATTTGTTGAATCTAGGTGACCATAGCAATTTTTGCATCTAGCATCATAATACACGTGTCTTACTAAAGGGACAAAGTGTTCACATAATCATACTTTGTACTAATCAAGATATTTTCATTGAGTTTCAACTCTCTTCTAATGTTGTTTTCTTAAATGAGGTACTTAGTAAGAACACATTAATCAGTTGATCTCAATATTTTAAACTTAGAATACATTTTTGTATCCTAAGCATTGTAAAACTAAGCCAACTATAGATCATTGTGAGCTATACAAGTGCTGATATGAAAATTGGTTCTTTGATAGGATGCATTCTCAGATTGTTTGATATATGATAAGTAGTTACATTGGTTGGTGTTCTGATATGCAGTTGCAGGATTTTGGATTTATATATGATGAGGTTCATAGTGTTTATCATTTTGATAGGATGACTTTTCAGTTTGATCCTTCAAGTTACAAGTCATAGCTTGGTTGCATTGGGATCACTAGCATTACTATGGTCTTTGCATTTGAAGCATTTCAAATTGATCAAAAAGAAAAAAAATGATTCAAGTATATGTGTGGCTTGGTCAATACACTCTTCCATGACTTTGCTAAAGTAATTGGCATTTTGTTTTTATTGGAAAGTTTGATCACATTTGAAAGGAATATGCAATATCAAGTCTCATTGCAATTCATATTTTTTGGCTTGATTAGAAGACACTTTGAAAGTTGTCATTGAAATTGACTTTATAGAAGTCACTTGGACAATCATTCAAGAAAGTGTTTATATTAGTAGTCATGGTGACTAGGTGATTGACATTTTTTTATTGAATTCATTTTAATGAGGTTTCAGGAAGCTTATTTGGAATTTTTTTTTATGACATTAAAACATGTGACATTGTGTATTGACTTTTCTTAATGTCACATGGTGGTGACAACATTATTCTACTTGATGTTGTATTGGGTTTATTGATTAATAACAATCACATTTTACATTGGTTTCAATAGCCACTTGTGACTAGGTATTTTAAATGGAAAGTGACACCGACAGTCATTATTGATAGTGCATGCACATGTTGTATTGACAAATCATTGGGTAAATGATTCAATATTATTATGATTTCGGTATTTTGCAAATTCTTTGGTAGTGGATTCTAAGGAATTATGATGTTTTGTTTAATTATACTAGATCTCAAATGATTATTTTGTTTTAGCAAGTCTTCTAAATCTCTTGTAGCTCAATTAGGGAAAATACATTATTGGTGTTTCACTTTTGAAGCCCTAGCCACCATGGTTATTTTGGTGTCTACAATGTCTTTTAGATTTTCATCTTGTCTGCTATGGATATGTAAGTTTAGCTCACTATATGAGCTAGGATGAGAATGGTCAGGCATATGGAATGACATGAGTTTAAGTGATTATGAGTGTTTGGACAAGGAAACGACAGTGGAAGTTGGCTTCTACTAGCTCAGGTTTTTAAGGCATATCTTTTAGTTTGTTTTTTCACCCTAATCAGGTAATGATGCTCATGGGTCTTGACACAATTTTTTAAGGAAGTTTATTAAGATTGATAAAAAGATTATCTTATTTGAAAGGTATGAAACCGTTTTATGCTCACTCAAATCTGTATGGGTTTCTGTAAGTAAATATTTGGTTATGAAATATTATTGATAAGGGCTTAATCTTTTGTTGATTATGTTTAAACCCCTTTAGGGTTTCTAGATGATTCTTCTTGAGTTATAATAGAAATCCCTTAACCCGAGTTGGTTTACAGTTATTCTAAAAAGACTATTTAGTGCTTATTAAATGAGAACATTTTGACAGTGACTTTGGGCCTAAAGAGGGAAATTGCGTACATACATTTCTGTGAGAAATCTCTAAGATAAATTGTTTAGTCTTGAAAATCTTGAAAAATGATTTTGTAATAGTGTTTACATTGAGAACTATTTTTTAATCTATTACAATAATTTTTGTTGTTGTATCAAATGAATATGTTATCAATCTTATATAACATCCTCCTATGTGCTTATTGAAAATCATTTTTCATATTCTTCTATTGAGGCACTAGGAATGCTAATTTGCATTACTAGGGTATTGATGGAGCACTATTTAGTTATATACTTTGGAGTTGGTGCTCCTGTAACTTTGGAGTTCGTGCTCATGTAACTATGGAGTTGGTTCTCTTGTAACTTTGTAGTTGGTGCTCCTATAATTTTGTAGTTGGTGCTCTTGTAGCTTTGGAAGTTGGTGCTTCTGAACTGTGTGGAGTTGGTGCTCATGAACTTTGTAGAGTTGGTGCTCTATCTAAATAAAGTGATATACTTTTTGAGTGGTTTTTATTCCCCTAGAAGGCTTTCCACTCAAGACATATAATGTGTTATGTGATGAGTCTTTGTGTGATTGTGTTCATGTCTATCTGATTTTCATAAGTTATCAAATGCATTAATGTCTATTATCAGTTCTTATTTCTATAATGTTAATGTGATTTGTTGTTATAATTATTTTCACAGTCATATGTTGCAAACTGGTTTAAAAGATTTTCTTAACCAAATATGTTTTGCATGTTGTGATGAAAAGTAATTAGTCTATCATATCACATGTTCATTAATTGATTCATAGTTCAATATTGTTATGTTTCAATCTATCATATGTCATTCAATTGCACAGTTGTTACAGTGTCTCATAAAGCCACATTGAAATTTGATGGTCTTAAAGTGATTCAAAGATGTTGGTCTTCATGTACATAGTCTTATAAGTTGCACCTATTTTTTCATCATGCTCTGATTGTTAAACAATGTTAGTCACATCTTTGGAAAGTGCAAGATATCTCACACAGGTTATATTTGCATAAGTTGTCTAAATGAACTGAGTTAATGATGTCACATCTTTGTTTATCTCTTTTCATAAATTCTCTCAAAGTAATTATTCTACTCTGTTATAAATAGAAAGGATATATGAACTAAAAGTCTTTGTCAAAGTTTAAAAGATTTAAATTTTAGGTTTGTCTATCAGACATTGATTCACCCCCCCTCTTAGTGTTTTTCCATACTCCAACAAGTGGTATCAGAGCCATACCCATGCATAAGTATAACCAACTTAGGGTTTCTTGGTCGTGGAGTATTCATTATGGATAACTGCAAAAGAAGAAAAGGTCAAAATAAAACCACTAGTGTCAAGCAAAAATTTGATAAACCAACCCCTATCAATTCTATTGAAGTTTTGTCTCAAGAAATACCCTTGCCAGTTGATACTAAAAGTGATCCTATAGTTGCCCCCACGGGTTAGAGTAGTTGGTCTCAAGTCTCGGGTTTGCTCCCCGAGGTCTTGGGATCGACTCTCAAGCCCGGTATGAACCCCGTCACAGACACTAGGGGGCGGTGCTGGTTATACCGTGACCGTAGGGATTAGTCTCACCTCCTGCTCACACCTCCCTGAACCAGTGTAAGGGTGGGCCGCTGGGCAGGGGCCGCGGGGATACCCTTCGAGATCAAAAAAAAAAAAGTGATCCTATAGTTGGAAAAGAAGGGGATCACTTAGTAAGTGAATTTGAACAAGAATTTGGCGAAAAGGAATGTGAAGGTGATGTGTTTGAAGTTGATTTGGAAGGAGAACTGCTTTCTGCCTTAGATGAAATTAAAAGGCTTAAAAAAGAAAATCAAGAACTCAAGTTACAACTTCAAAAGAGCATTGATACTAATAAGGTATTAAACCAAAACTATGGTAAATCTGAAAAAATTATTGAATTTCTAAACAATCAAGTGTTAGAAAGGAAAAAAAGGTTGAAGAGGAAAAGGGAGTCAAGTTGAAAGAGAAAGATGAATTGTGTAATAAACTAGAAAATGAGGTTGCTTCATTGAAGTAAAGTTCAGATAATAATTCCTTGTTAAAAAAGAACTAACTCTTAAAGATGACATGATTATAAGTTAGAAAATTGAAATTGAAGAATGTAAGAGGATAGCAGATGTTGTAAGGTCTGATTTGGAGGTTGGGTATGTGCAGGATCATGATGGGCCAAAAAGTGGCAATATTATGAGTATTTGTAGGTTATGTGGTTGACGACATTTTTTTACCCAAAATTGATGAAATGAAAAGGGTTTTTAGAGGAGATTCTCAGCTTTCCACCAATATAAATTATGATTTAATTTTAATTTAATAAATAATTATTATTCATTTTCTATTAGAATTAGGACTAAAGTCCTAATCGATAGGCTGATTGAAAAACATCTATAACTTTCAAACGGTATCACATTTTTTTAATTTGAAACATGCATCACATTCTATGCTTCACATACTATAGGATTAAAAAAAGAAAAATTAAATTTCATGAATTTTTGACCAAGTTATGGTGGTCAGACATATGAGTTTTTATATTTTTTAAAAATTGTAATAAAAAATTCATAATTAATTATTTATTTGGAAAAAAAATTACAAAAAAATATGCATCACATCTAGACATGAGTCCTCTACTTAAGTATAATATCTTATAAAAAATAATTATCTTTTTATTATGGTTAGGGTGGTCAGACGAACACCTACTTCTTATTTTTTCCTTGAAATTTAAGTACTTCTCCATTGAAATTTCAAATTTTCACCAAATAGATTTTATTTATTTTTAAATAAACCTAGTAGTTTAAACTACATTCAATTTTCTACAAATTCTATTCTTACATTATTTTGAAATAATATAGATAACTTATTCAATTTTGTACGTCAAGTTGCCTAACACTGATTTTTCTAAATTTTTTGCCACTTAAGGGCATGTTTTTTCCATGATGATCATGTACATACCCGGTTAAAAAGATTGAATGTATAAAACTTGAAGGAGAAGTAGTTGTATTAAGGAAAGAGCTTGAAAGTTTCAAGGTTCAATTAGGTAAAAATCAGAAATTTTATTGTAGTACTAATTTATTGAATGAGATGTTGGACAAGAAAAAGCATTTTAAGGATCCTACAGGTTTGGGATATGAGGTTGGAAAACGCTCTGTAGAAGAATCTAAACATGAGACAATGTTTTATACTATAGATGGAAAGAGGTTTACATTCAATCAAACACCAAGAATGAAGGTTGATCTTGGTCACCATATTGTTGCACCGAAGGATAACACTACTGCTAGAAGACAATTTAAAGGAATTCACAGAGAAAGGAGAAATTTTTTCAGATCTTCACATCCTTGACATGATCAGTCATTTATGTACAATAATTCTTTTCAAGGATATCGTTATGTTTGTAATGAATTTGGTCATAAGGAAATTGATTGCATAATATGGTAAAATAAGAAACATTCTTATGTCTCTAGAAATGAGAATGTGGTGTGTTACAATTGTAACAATTTTGGTCATTTAAGAAGAGATTGTAGAATGAATACAAGTGATAATTATGTATGGAACAAAGTTGGAAATTTCTATAGGAAGTATTTTGTTCCTCGGATTAGTTACAAGATCATTTGTTTCAAATGTAATAACATTGGGCATAAAGTACAACAATGCAAATTTAACGGAAAGATAAGTACTTTAAACAAACAAATGAATTTTTTTACTTTAGTGTGGAGAAGAAAGAGCAATCAAGATGACAAGAAGAGAAATAAAGATGAATTTGTGAAAACTCCCTATGCACTTATTGCACATGTGATGCCATCCAGGTCCTAAGAACAAGCCAAGACTCAAGGAGAGTCTATTATGGTAACATCTTTTACCCCTATGAATTCAAGAATGAGGTATGACAACATGCATCTACTATTGGTGGTATAAGAAGTAAAGAAAAGATTTGTAAATGCCAATCTTTCATTCTATTTTATTCTGATAGAATTGATTATGAAGGTTTGCATATGATAGTGGAGGTATATGTTGCTGAAAAATTCAAAAGAAGTAAATAGCCAGCTTGTTAAATAAGAGGTCTCAAATATTGATAGTTTTGGATATAACAGATATCATCATGATTATTGTACTATGCATAACTGATTTTTTGTTATAGGTTGTTAAGGTTTATGTGTTGATTTGATAGAGCCTTTCATTTCCTATCATTCAAGAAATAGGACAGATTAAGCTAATGAATATTCTTGTATCATGATCTTATAAAGTTGTTCTCACCATCTTTTATGTGCTTCCATTGACACATTCATTGCAGGAATTCAAGTTTGAAAGTACAATGACAGTTCTTTGGCGAGTTTGATGCTTTGATGGCTCAATTCATAATGTGCAGGTCTGAGCTTGATAGGAGTAAAAAAAAATTGTAAACTACAAGTGGTATGTGTTGAGTAACTATTGTAGTAATGGTCAAGAGTAGCATCACAGTGTTGTCAAAACAAGTTACTATTGTGGACAATAATGAGATCAAGATCAGTAATTAAAAATGACTAGTTCATTGAGTAGAAAGCAACCAACAAGATAAAGAGCAGTACTAGTATTGTACAAAGAAATGAATCTATCATGGATAGGATAAAAGATAATGATCATAGAATTTATATCAAAAAGGTGAAGACTATAGATGTTATTAGATTTGTCTTTTACTTGTGTTAAAATAAGAGTATTCTTGAGTATGCAGATGATCATGAGACAAAAGTACTAGACATGTGCATATTGGTGTTTGGTGAAGTAGGTTGACATGAGGCTCTTTTTGCAGTCTTTTGTCTACATACAAGAGATGTTTGAGTTGCTTATCTTTGATGACTTGAAATCATTCATTCATTAATATTGGTATTGGTGTATTCTAGTTTAACTATTCAAAATTTGCAAATGTCATATATAGTTTGGGGTCATGCCTATTTGACATCTACATAGAATGTTGAAATCAGGGTAAATCTACCTTTATTCTTGACATACCGGTGCATTTTATGCAAAACTTATTGATAGGTTGTCTAAATTTCTTCTTGGCTACATTTTAAGGCTTACTATTTTATGTTAAGATTGTTATTGATCAAACTTTGAATACATCTTGATAATTCATTGTCACTAATAAGAATTGGTTGAGTATCAAAGATAAATGTTTGTCATTGGTTTGCACTCATGCTCTTGGAAGATTGTAGATTCATGATTGAAGTTAAGTGTTTTCATTCAGAGAGAGCATTATAGAGGTGTTATGAATCAAGGTTGTTTTCGAGGAGATGAAGATTCATAGAGATACTTGAAAAATGGTATAAATAGTCATGAGAATAATTTATGCAAATGCAAAGCAGTATCAAATGATAAATATTTTAGAGGACAGTGAAGTCTATAGATAGGACAAAGATAGTTGTTAGGATTATTGATGATTTATGACAGTCATGTGGTCTAGTGAAGTGGTGCAGATTTCTAAAGAACAATTTGTAGAAGTATATGTGAAAAAAAGGATAGTGATTCTTCCAAGTGTTGCTTGAGTTTATGAAGAGTATGTGATAGGGATAGACAAGTAATTTTTATATACAAAAGAGGACACAGGACTATGGAAATGTAGGGTGATAGTTTACATAGTGTCATTTGCATGTGACTGTAACAAGTGATAGCTTCATGATGTTATGCAAGTGACAGTATACTTGAAAGTGTCTTTTCTTATTTATGTTATGATTTCTTTAACTTAGTATCTCAGTCATTGTTGTCAATGTTGATGATGTTTGTTTCATGCTGACAGTGATTCAATGTTTTTTTTGTTTTTCAAGACAAACTTAGACTAGTGACAAAATTCTTCATAATGTGCATGGCTAGTGGATCTGGATGTGAGATTGGTGTTCTTGGAAAGAGATATGATAGAGCTCTATTGGTTCTTGGTGCAAAATAGTAGCAAATGTCAAAAGTGTTTTTCAAGTACTGGAGTAAGAAGGAATCTATCTACTCTATTTATGTAGAGTAACATCAGACAAAGATAGATTGATATCATACTTTGAATTTTTTCAATCCACTGTTCTTTGCACATATTCTTTCAGGGTTGATTTTTTATTGACAGAGGGAGCTTGTTACTATATCTTTTCATTCACAACTCTCTTGCATATTTAGTTTGTTGCTATATTGCTCTACTTGCAGTTGGTTATTGTGTTGGATATTTGGTTGGCTTCTCAGTTGTTTATCTTCATGGCATCTCACATTCTCTTCTTTCATTATTTTTCATTGAGGAAAAAAGGGGGAGATATGATATGCGTTTTTCCATCAAGGAAAAAGGTAGAGTTTTTTGGCTTCTAGTTGTTTATGATTTGTGGTTTGTCCTTGATGAAAAAATTGGTTCTTTGATAGGATGCATTCTCAGATTGTTTGATATATGATATACAGTTACATTGGTTGGTGTTCTGATATGCAGCTGTAGAATTTTGGATTTATATATGACAAGGTCGACAATGTTTATCAATTTGACAGGATGATTTTTCATTTTGATCCTTCAAGTTACAATTCACAACTTGGTTGCATTGGGATCATTGGCATTACTATGGTCTTTGCATTTGAAGCATTTCAAATTGGTTAAAAAGAAAAAATGATTCAGGCATATGTGTGGCTTGGTCAATACACTCTTTCATGACTTTGCTCAAGTAATTGGCATTTTGTTTTTATTGGAAAGTTTGATCACATTTAAAAGAAATATACAATATCAGGTCTCATTGAAATTCATATTTTTTGGCTTGATTAGAAGACACTTTGAAAGTTGTCATTGAAATTGACTCTATAGAAGTCACTTGAACAATCATTCAAGAAAGTGTTTATATTAGTAGTCATGGTGAATAGGTGGTCCACATTTTTTTATCGAATTCATTTTAATGAGGCTTCAGGCAACTTGTTTGGCATTTTGTTTTGATCACATTAAAAAATGTGACATTGAGTATTGACTTTGCTTAATGTCACATGGTGGTGACAACATTATTCTGTTTGATGTTGTATTGGGTTTATTGATTAATAACAATCACATTTTACATTGGTTTCGATAGCCACTTGTGATTGGGTATTTTAAATGAAAAGTGACACCGACACTCATTATTGATAGTGCATGCACATGTGGTATTAACAGCTCATTGGGTAAATGATTCAATATTATTATGATGTCAGTATTTTGCAAAGTCTTTGGTAGGAAATTCTAAGGAATTATGATGTTTTGTTTAATTATACTGGATCTCAAATGATTATTTTTTTTTACAAAGTCTTCTAAAGCTCTTGTAGCTCGATTAGGGAAAATGAATTATTGGTGTTTCACTTTTGAAGCCCTAGCTACCATGGTTATTCTGATGTCTACAATGTCTTTTAGATTTTCAGCTAGTCTACTATGTATATGTAAGTTTAGCTCACTGTATGAGCTAGGATGAGAATGGTTAGGAATATCGAATGACATGAGTTTAAGTGATTGTGGGTGTTTGGACAAGGAAATGATAGTGGAAGTTGGCTTCTACCAGGTAGACAGTTATCAAGTTTTTAAAGCATATCTTTCAGTATGTTTTTTCACTGTAATCAAGTAATGATGCTCATTGGTCTTGACACAATTTGTTAAGGAAGTTTAGTAAGATTGTTAAAAGGATTATCTTATTTGAAAGATATGAAACTGTTTTATGCTCACTCAAATCTATATGGGTTTTTGCAAGTAAATCTTTGGTTATGAAATATTATTGATAAGGGATTAATCTTTTGTTGATTATGTTTAAACCCCTTTAGGGTTTCTAAATGAATCTTTTTGGGCTATAATAGAAATCCCCTAACCCGAGTTGGTTTATAGTTATTCTGAAAATACTTTTCAATGCTTATAAAATGACAACATTTTCATAGTGACTTTGGGCTTGAAGAAGGAAATTACAGACATACATTTTTGTGAGTGTATACCTTGGAATTTCCTATTTAAGTGTGCAAAATAACTAAGAAACATGAAAAACAAAACACCAAGGACACCTCAAGATTAGCCAAAAGAGAGTTACAACGAAAAGGAATGCAAATAAAATGAAACACAAACACTTTTACCTCCCTTGTTGTTGAAACTTCTTTGATTGGCCCTTGCTTAGATTGGTTGTGTGCTCCTTAGATGATAGATTGAGTGACTATAATGCAAGCTTCAATATGCAAAATGATGAACAAAGATGGTTGAATGATTGAAAAAGGCTTGGACAGCATGTAGTTATGAGAGTGCAAAGTGTTGAGAATGCAAAATGACAGCATAAGGGTGCAAGATAGCTAAGTGTTGTAAATGCCCTTGAGGAGGGGGTATTTATAGAAGAATTTGAATTCTCTAGAGAATTCAAGGGTCAAGATTGATCCAACAAGGTCAAGATCAAGGGCTATGGTGGGTTGAAAACCCATAAGCCCTCACATCTTGACATGTGGAGGGTGAAGTGGCCAAGGGTGGATGAGATGGAAATGAGTTGTCAAAAAGGTACATGAGGTGGAAAAGGACATGCACCTTGGGGGATGAGAGGATTTCCACAAAAAGGGATTTCTTGTCCCCAAGTGGGAGTGAAAGGGACATTTGAGGAATTTTAGAATTCCTCAAAAATCTACATGGGAAAGTGAAAGGTGGTTGGGGATATAAATGTGAATTAAAAATTCACATCATAGGATGGTCTAGAGGATAAAAGGTGGGCTCCAAAAAGGTGGGACTTGGTCACATGTGGAGATTGTGACAAGTCCAAGGTTGGTCACATGTGGAGATTGTGACAAGTCCAAGGTGGGTCACATGTGGAGATTGGACAAGTCCAAGGTTCTAGAAGCCTTGGAAGGATGGAATTTGAATTAAAAATTCACATATAAAAGAGGGGAATCTAGGAAGAATAAAAAGGAATTAAAAATTCCTTGGAGAATGATTAGGCTTAATTAATTAGTAATTAGAAGATAATTGAGGATTAGAAGCCAACTTGCAAAAGTTGGAGGATGTGACACATCCTAATCAAGGATTAGGCATGTGCACATCCCTAATGAAGAAATTAGAGATGGATTAGGATTTGATGAAAAAGACATGTGAGGAATTAAATAAATGTAATATTTATTTAATTTATTTGATGAAAAGAAGATTAAGGAGGGTAAGGTATTTAATTATTAATTAAATACCTTAGGGATTTGGCAGAATTAAGGATATTAATTAAATAATAGTAATATTACTTAATTAACTCGGATAAGAGGGTGTTTAGATGAAAAGTGATAAATTTGGATAAATTAAGTGTCCAAATTTGGATGTCTACGTGAGAAATCTCTAAGATAAATTGTTTAGTCTTGAAAATCTTGAAAAGTGATTTTGTAACTGTGTTTGCATTGAAAACTATTTTGTAATCTATTACAATAATGTTAGTTGTTGTATCAAATGAAGATGTTATCAGTCTTATATAACATCCTCCTATGTGCTTCTTGAAAATTATTTTCACAGTCCTCTATTGAGGCACTAGGAATGCTAATTTGCATTACTAGGGTATTGATGGAACATTGTTTAGTTAATTACTTTGGAGTTGGTGCTCCTATAACTTTGGAGTTGGTGCTCATGTAACTATGGAGGTGGTGCTCTTGTAACTTTGGAGTTGGTGCTCCTATAATTTTGGAGTTGGTGCTCTTGTAACTTTCGAAGTTGGTGCTTCTGAATTGTGTGGAGTTGGTGCTCCTAAATTTTGTAGAGTTGGTGCTCTATCTGAATAAAGTGATATATTTTTCAAGTGGTTTTTATTCCCCTAGATGGTTTTCCACTTAGGACATATAATGTGTTATGTGATGAGTCTTTGTGTGATTGTTTTCATGTCTATCTAATTTTCATAAGTTATCAGATGTATTAATGTCTATTATCAATTCTTATTTCTACAATGTTAATGTGATCTATTGTTACAAGTATTTTCACAATCATATGTTGTAAACTGGTTTAAAAGCTTTGTTTAACCAAGTATTTTTTGCATGTTGTGATGAAAAGTAATTAATCTATCACGTTACATGTTCATTCATTGATTCATAGTTCCAGATTGTTATGTTTTAATCTGTCATTATGTACTAAAGCTCTTTGTTGTCTTGCTTATCATATGTCATTCAGTTGCACAATTGTTACAATGTCTCATAAAGCCATATTGAAATCTAATGGTCTTAAAGTGATTCAAAGATGTTGGTCTTCATGTACATAGTCTTATGAGTTGCACCTATTTTTTCATCATGCTTTGATTGTTAAACAATGTTAGTCACATCTTTGGCAAGTGTAATATATCTCACACTGGTTATATTGGCATAAGTTGTCTAAATGAAATGAGTTAATGTTGTCACATCTTTGTTTACCTCTTTTCATGAATGCTCTCAAAGTAATTATTCTTCTCTATTATCAATAGAAAGGATATATGAACTAAAAGTATTTTTCAAAGTTTAAAAGGTTTAAATTTTAGGTCTATCTATCAGACACTGATTCACCCCCCCTCTCAGTGTCTATCCATACTCCAACAATAAATGTACATACTTTCACTTGTTAGAGCTCGATATTATTAATTCATATTGACTTGGAGCCACCTTTAGTTATTTATTCATGTTAACTTGAAAACTGTACTTTGTCCAAGATTTAAATTAATTTTCTTAGTTTAATAATGTATGAATAATGTTTATTTACCATTGGATGTTTTTATAGGATTTAATAATGATATTTGATGGACATAAATAAATTGTTTATCAAATAACACCTTCTTCAATTAGCAAGCTTAATGAGCAAGTGACCCTTTGTATATTAGGGTATTATTAGCTATCAACATTATCTTATAATCTCACCATTAGCCACATGGGGATCATAAGATTCATATTGGTAATGTTCAAAAAATTTGTACAATTAGGTGTTAGGAGATATTTCTATAGGAATTAACTATAAGGGTTCTATGTTTTTGATATTGAATTGGAATTAACAACTCATGATTTAAAGTGTAAATTAAATCTTGGAAAGGATGGAATATTTAAATATACATATGCATTAATATTTTAAAAATATCATTTTGTTAGTATGAAAGACTAAATAGGAAACAAAGAGTTCAAGCAAGTAAAACACCATAACCTCGACCAATATATCAATTTAAGATCACTTGTCAAGTCTAATATAGTGATTCGACAACTACAAGGTACATTTACTTACTTTATCATCTCTACACTAACACACAACCCCCCCCCCCCCAAGCATATCTTAGGTGGGCATAAAAGAAATGGGTCCCTACCACTAGCCTGGTGAGGTACCCATGTACAATGAAAAATAAATGGGTCTTGACCATGAAGCTTGATAAGGTACCCATGTATAATGCAATCTCTCAAAAATGGAGTAAGATATGAAACCTAGTGAAAAAAAAAACTATCCTCCAAAAAGAGAGAAGATGAGGAGAAGACTAGAATGCACCCCCCAAAGATGTTGTTGATGATGTAGACTACATGCCAAGAAGAGCTCATAAATGAATGAATTTTCTCTTAGTAAAGGTTTTGGTGAAGATGTCAACAAACTTCTCTAAAGACTGGCAAAAGACTAAGTTGATGATCTGACCATGAATAAGCTCTTGAGTATAATGCATATGAATCTCTATGTGTGCTGGTTTTCTGATGTTGAACCAGATTCCTACATATTTGAATGGTGATTTAGTTGCCACAATAGATGGTTGTGGGTTGCCTAAAAGGAATACCAAACTCAAAAAGAATTCCCTAAAGCCATATAGCCTTAGTAGTTGAGTTAACAACCCCCTTAAAATTTTCCTCTGTGGATGAAATAGCAATAACATTCTGCTTCTTGCCAACCCAACTAATAGGACCTAAACCAAGTGAAAAATTGTAACCTAAAGTGGATTTCAATGCTCAATATCACCAACCCAATTCGAATCTATGTAACCAACCAAGTCAACTAAAGAACAAAACTCTATAGTGAATCCCAAACCCAAGAGTACCTTGAAGGTAATGAAGGATCATCTTAGTTACTTTCCAATGCAACTCATGAGATTTCAAAATAGGCAATGCTTGGCCTAGTATGAGTCAAGTATATAAGACTACCAACAAGTTCATGATATAATGTAGCATAAACCAATGTAGTATAGGAAGTACCAAGCTTGAATCCAAATAGAAAGGAAGTCAAAGATGGTTTGCAAGTAGTCATGTGAAACCGTGTAAGTAGATCAAGAGTATACTTAAGTTGTACAAGAGTGATCCTTAAAGAAAATTGTGAAATATCAATACCAAGGTGTCGATTGAGGATACTAGAATGGGCCAATTATGTTTGATCCATGATGAATCAAAGCATAAAGTAGCCACTAATACTCAATCTTAAACAAGATCATTTAAATTGAAAGTTAAACTAAAACATGCATTTAAACCGAACACTACGAACTACAAAAATAATTAAATTTCTACTCTAACCCATTTGAAACTTATCCCATTTTGGAATTGGTGTTGTGTTGACGTGAAATGGTGACCCTTTCCTAATCCCGTGATCAGTGAGCATGTTTTAATCGATTTTATTGAAGAGAATTGATGAAATTGTTTTTATTTATGGATGAAAACATGATTTATGCTAAATTGAACATGATCAAGCCAAATTAACATGATGTTATGCTAAAAATGATCTAAGTATGCAAAAGTTAAACTAATATAAGTGATATTTAAGCTAAAAGATTCAAACCCTAATTTATAAACAAGCTAAGATGGATGCATGGAATCCATTAATGGAAGCTTAAAACTAATAAGCAACTAAAAATGAACTCAAATATACTAAATGTGAGTAAAGTATGAGTGTGAGTGTGAGTGAATTCAACAACATAAGTTTTCAATTGAAAGATGGATCCATTTGTCTCCAAATAGTGTTCTATTTATAAGAGAGAAAATGAGAAATGAAGGGTTGAGATCAAAAAGATCAATCAACAATCAAGGATGAAAGAAAGAAGATGCATGGATCATGGATTCTCATCAATAGGTGAGAATGCAAGATGAGGTTTAATCAAGGGTTCTCATTATTTCCAAACAAGCACACTTTTGACTTGTACAAGAGGTTGAAATTTAACTTGCACAAGAAGTCACAAGCTAACTTGCACATGAAGTTTTGTAAGAATATCCCTTTTTCAAATGATTGGAAGAGAGAGAATAAGAATATTCTTATGGGTGAGGAAAAAGGTTATTTAGTTAATTAAAACTAAATTAAATTGTGCAAAGGAGGAATATTCTTTTGGAATATTCCTTTGCAAGTGGGAGGAATTGGATTAATTAGATAATTACTAATTAAACAAGGGTTTAATCATACAATTAGGGAAATTAGAGGAATAAAGTGATTTTCATTAAATTAAATGATTTAATGAAAGGGGGAAAGGTGAAATGATATTTAATTAAATAACTTAGGGTTATTTAATTAAATAAGAAGACTTGGGGAATTAAATTAAATAGTTTGATTTAATTTAATGAGATAAAGCGTTAGCGTGAAAAGGGGGGAATTAACTTGATTAAATTAATTAGGTTAATAGATGCAAATGATGCAATTAATTAATTAGCTTGGATAATTCAATTAAGTGAAAAGAGGATGGTTTCAAGATGAAATGATGTTAGTATACCTGATTCAAGTGTATGAAATCATTCAGAACATTTTTTAGTGTCTATATTTTGCCACTTTGAAGCGAGGTACCTACTACTTCAGTTTAAAGACTGATTCTCTTTGAATGAAAATTGTTGCTTAGATCAAAATAATAAAAGTTTTTTTATTTTTTTTAGATGCCCCAGCAGAAGGATAAAGCTATTTCCCTGCTCCCTCAAGAAATTGGGCAAAAAAATTAAATTTTGGGTTGATTTCTCGATAAAGGTAAAAGGTTGCCTTAGGGGTCTAAAAAGGCTCTAGGATGTAAGAAATATGCCAAAAAATGCAAAAACAATGCAAAATAAGCTCCAGTTTGGCAAAATTGGTGAAAATGATGAAAAACCCTAGCTTCAAGGTTAAATTAGGGAAAAAAACCCTAATTTTGATGTATAAATAAGCTAAGAAGGGTCACTTTCAATTCATTTGTGCATTCACACCTTAGGGAATTCTTGCAAACTGAGCTCTGACCCTCTAATGAAATGACACGACGAGAGCTCCCACAATACATTTCTAATTGATTTTGAGATTACTAGTGGAAAGAGATCATGTGAGGCATTAGGTACAGGCTGTGATTGCTAAGAGAGATCAAGAGATCAGCCGCCGACAATAGTTAGAGGCGGTGATAGTGGTCACACAAGGAAGTAATGTATCTGACAAGATGTACAGAGAGGTTGTGATTGAGGCAGCCTATTACAGGATACATTACCACATAGATGTTCCAGCACCACTCAGACAACTTGATTACTCACAGAGGAGTGATGCACAACCTAGGGCTAAGGATCAACTAGAGAGATAGGTCGAAGAGGGGAGCATCCATTAGGGCTAGCTCGATTTTGTATAAACACTTGTTGACTTTTGTTGCCCCATTCTTTGATATAAATATATGTTCATTGGCTCCTTTTCGATAGCCTCATGGATATTGTATTTATGATCGATATACATAAACTGATCCAAATATTGTACCATGACATTCATTTTTTGATATATATATATGACACAGATACAAATTCGATATGATACAATGTGTTAATCTTTTTTATGTATGCTTATATGTATGGACACATTTGATATGATGATGCTTATGCAATATGCAATGAGATGAGATTAATAGATGCATATTTACATTCTTTTTCATTATCTTTTCATGATATTCCATGTGATATGATATGATATGATATGCAGATGTTATACGTATGAAAATGATATGGAATGCATTTATTTTTTGTGTATTTTCTATGCAGTTTTATGGTGTGATGAATTTCTGTGGATGTATGGATGAAAAATGAAGATGCTGATGCTTATGATATGATAATGAAATGCCTAGTTATGATATATGTGCAATGATTCATCATGCTTAGAATAATAAATCTATATTATTCGTTACAACTTAAATGATAATGAGACTGCAGGATGGATGTTTATAATATGTTATGATTATGTTGATGATCTGTGGATGTAGGATGGATGCATTAATGATTTTTTTTTAATCTCATGATACCAAGTTATCACAGAGAGAAGATAGAAGAAACAAGATGATCGACCATTGATTGTTATAATTTCCTCAAAAGATCCAACAAGTCTATGATCCACCAAGACTTGCTCTTTTTCCTATCATTCTTTACATTGAACCAAGGTGCTTTATTTATGCAAGGCACCTGTTTACAAGGTTTTCACCAAGGTACTTGCTCAAAGCACCACCGAAGTGGTTTTCACTATAGGATGATTATTTTTCTTTATTTTTGCAATCATTTTTCTCACTTTTTTGCATTTTGATCATTTTCTGATTTTTTAATTTTTCATATTTTACACCCTTCAAGACTAGGCATAAGTTTTTTAAAGATGAAACTTCTTAGTTGGTTCCTGCAAGGTTTTACCTTTAGGTGTTGACAACTGGTATGTTCCTGATCTATAGCTTGTTGTGATGATGAAGAGCCCCATCTAGTTAGGCTCAAACTTCCCTTTGTTGTCTTGATCTAGAAGGTTCTTGATTTTTTCTTTAGGACAAGATCCCCTACCTAGAAAGACTAAAATTTGATCCTCTTATTATAGCTCCATTTCAATTGATTTTGAAATACTTGCGAGTGATTGAGGGCATCAAGACAACACTCATCCAATAATTCTAACTTGTTCAATTGAGATACTCTATATTCTTCATCTATGATCAGGTTCTATAGTGAAACTCACAATGATGGGAGCTCAAACTCAATAGGCAGGATAATTTGGATCCATAGACTAGGGAGAAAGGGGTTGAACCTATTGGTGTGCAGATACTAGTTTGATAAGCCCAAAGAGCAAGATTTAGCTGCAAATTTCAATCATGACCAACTTCATTGACCATTTTCTTTAGGATTTTCAAGATGGTTTTTCTCATAGCCTCAACTTGAGTGTTTCCCTTGGGGTAATAAGGGGTAGAGAATTAGTGTTGGATGTTGAATCTTTGACATAGCTCTTTTGCATCCTTATTCTTAAATAGGGTTCCATTATCTGAGATGAGGGCTTGTGGAACGCCATAAAAATAGATTAGATAGTTCAGGATAAATTTAGAAATTTGTTTCCTTGTTATGTAGGTCATAGGAATGGCTTCAACCCACTAAGTGGTAAAATACTTAGTGGTTGTAATGATAAAATTGTGGCCATTGGATGAGGTTGGGGTGATTTTTCCTATGAGGTCAAGTCTCCACTGTAAGAAAGGATAGGGTGTGATCATGGGTTGCAAATCTTGATCTAGAACATGAATCAGATCCCCATGCTATTGACATTGGACACACTTCTACACATAGTAATGAGCTTCTCTTTCCATGGTTGGCCAATAGTACCCCATCCTCAATAGTTTCTTAGCTAGAGTCATACTGCTAGAATGGGAACCACATATGCCATCGTGTACTTTTGTTAAAATGGTCAAGGCTTCCTCTTGGTTAAGACATTGTTATAGCAATTTCTCTTCGATGCTTCGGTGGTAAAGGGTATCACCTAGGATCACAAATCGAGATGCCTTTTTAACAAAGGTCTTTTTAAGGTTCAAGGTGATGTTAGATGGGAGGGTTCCTCTATTTAGGTAGGTAAATATGTCACAGTACCATGGGGATCTAGGACCAACAATGGCACACATGAATTTAAATTTTGAGATTTCAAAATTTAATACGAGAAGTTGTTCTACCAAGAATTCACATTGGAAGACATTTTTTGACATGTCCAGTAGTGATCTGATTGTTTCTATGGCATATGTTGCTCTATTGTTCATGCAAGGAATCTGATCAAAATTTATGTCTATAAAAAGGTCTTTGAGAATTTCTACCATCTTTTTTTAAGGATTGAACTTGTCATCCTTAGTTTGATAGTCATTTTTGACTTGGTTGATAACTAGCTATGAGTCTCCATAGACTTTCATCTCGTGTATCTACCATTGAACTGCTATCCTTAGACCTATGATTAGGGATTTGTACTCAACAATTTTGTTAGTACAAGGGAATGATAGTCGATATGACTTTAGAATGCAATCACCTTTAGGGGTGATGAAAAGAATACCTGCTCCTAATCCATGTTGGGTGAATGATCCATCGAAGCACATCTTCCACTAAGTTGTGAGATTGATAAGGAACATTGATTCATCAAGGAACTCAGATATTAGAGGGTTCTCAGCATAGATAAGTGCTTCTGCTAGTTGGTTTATGATTCTTGTCCTTTGATTTCCTTGCATTCTACATAATCTATGTTGAACTTTGTTAAGATCATCACCCATTTGTCCATTTTCCCTGTGAGAGTTGCTTTGGATAACAAGTATTTCAATGGGCTGATTTTGGCAATAAGTTTGATTTGATGTGACAACATGTAGTTCCTAAACTTTTGTGTAGCCGAAAATACTACTAGGCATGATTTCTTAATAGGTGAATAGTTCATCTCATAGCCCACCAAATTCTTGCTGATGTAGTAGATAGCTCTTTCCTTTCTATTTTCATCATATTATGCAAGTAGAGCTCCTAGTGCTGTTGATGTTGTTGAGATATACAAGATCATTGGTTTGTTTGGTATTGGTGGCATGAGCACTGGAGGTGTTAGTAGATAGTATTTTATCTATTGGAAAGATTTAACACACTTCTCATCCCACTTGTAAGTTATCCCTTTATGAAGAAGATGCAAAAAGGGTTAGATTTTATCTAACAGTTGTGCTATGAATCTCCTCATTGACTGCTATCTTCCTTTCAACCCTCTCATTTGCTTTAATGTTTGAGGTGGTTCCATGTCTAGGATGGCTTTTACCTTCATTGGATCAATTTCTATCCCTCTTTGTGAGATGATATAGCTGAGTAGTTTCCCTAATGTAACCCAGAGGACACACTTTTTCGGGTTCAATTGTACCTTGTATTCTTCTAGTCTATCAAAGATGGGTCCTAAGACTTATATGTGCTGACTTCTTTTCTTTAATCTTTCCAAAATATCATCCACACAATCTTTGACTATTTCATGGATCTTTTCATTGAAAATGAGGGTCATTTCCCTTTTGATATGTTGATCTTGCATTCTTCAGCCCAAATGGCATTACATTCCAGCAATAGGTTGGACCCATCGACAAGTGAACACAATTTTGTGTTGATCCTCCTTGGAAATTATGATTTGATTGTAGCCTAAAAAACCATCCATGAGTGAAAACATTTCGTGCCTATTTGTTAAGTCTACAATGAGGTTGATATTGGGAAGAGGGAAATCATCCTTTAGACATGCCTTGTTCAAGTCTATGAAATCAATGCATATTATGATACCCCCAATGGGTTTTGATACTAGTACCAGGTTTGAAACCCACTCAGGATAATCTATTGGGTGGATAAATCCAACGTCAAGAAGCTTTTGTAACTCGAGTTTGACAAAGAGTGCTATCTGAGGGTGTGTCTTCCTTAATTTCTGCTTGACTGGCTTGGCTTTAGGATAGACTACTAAGTGATGTACAACCACCTCTAGATCAAGACCTAGCATATTTTTGTATTCCCATGCAAAATTATCTCTACGCTCTTTCAGGAATGTTTCTAGTTTCTTTTGTTCTTCGTCCAACAAGGATTCAACATAGAAAGTGATCTTAGGTGCTTCTTTTATTCCCATATTGACTGGAGTGGCCTTTTCTGCTAGTACTGTTGAATTCTCTGGATGCATTGCACTAAGGGGGAGATTGAATCCCTCATCCTTGGGTGCCTTAAAGAGATTTTCACCTTCAAATGCATCCTTTTTTTTACTTTTTTATGATAAAAAAGTGCCATCGTATGGTTTTCACTTAAGGATTTGCATGTTAGTTTCATTTCACCATTTTTGTGACCAAAGGATACGATCATCTCCCCATAGTATGCCTCTGTATCTAGCTCTATTTCAAAACAATCTTTGTGATCTGCCCATGGTAAGTTGTCATGGAGTCCCATGAATTATGAGATTGCTTCATCACTTTTTGAATAAATCAAGAATTGGTGGTCCTTGTTGGTCCATGTTAATGAATTGTGAGTAGACTAGGCATATTTCAATTAGTTGATTGCTTGGAGCAAAGGATGTAATGGATATCATAAAAAGGGAGTTGTTTTCAAATAGGTCAACAACATCAAGAGGGGAGTCATCTAAGGTCATGTCACATGATGGAGATAACCAAGAGGAAGCTTCATCCCATTTAGAAAAAGTACCTTTTCCAATAAGGGTGACCTTGCTAGTAGTACAACCTATGCCAAGATTCTTTAATTGTTTCTTAGGAACGATGGGTTCTAGTAAACCATTATCATTCTATCCTAGCTTCTTGTTCTTGTTATATCTCATCCCATTCATGAGTTGTAAACCTTTGTTATCATCTTCCAGAGGAAGAGCGGGGACAGGTTGTTCATCTTGATATAGGAGTTTAAAGATATCTTCATCATTAACATCTTCTTGATTCAAATCCCCCCATTTGGTGAAGGTAATAGCTGCCATCTTGATATTTTGAGGCTCTTTGCTATTAGATGTAGGTTTCCCATGAGATTGAGGAGAAAAAGGGAGCTCTTCTAAGACAAAGGTGTTCTTTATTAGCTTGTAGTTCCCACAACCATCATCTTGGATTATTGATTTAATATCAGGTATATTCTACACAATTGGTGCCTTCATTTTAGAAATAGATGCAAGGGATGACGGGTCAACAAATGTGGTAGAAGGTGTAGACCCTTCGTCATTCTTGGGTACTTGGGGGATTTTATATAG
Organism: Sequoia sempervirens; assembly: GCA_007258455.2. Taxonomy (NCBI): domain Eukaryota; kingdom Viridiplantae; phylum Streptophyta; class Pinopsida; order Cupressales; family Cupressaceae; genus Sequoia; species Sequoia sempervirens. The sequence continues at coordinate 1,701 of VDFB02364141.1, read as the reverse complement.
CCTGGCCTCAAGATTCTTATAGTATTAAAAAGGCTGAGGATCTCCATGGATAGTAATCTCTTTGCCCTCAAAAGGAAAGTTCACACATTGATGATAAGTCAAGGATAAAAAATTTAGAGCATGGATCCAGGGTCATTCAAGCAGTATGTTGTAGGGAATATCTAGATCAAGCACTTGGCATGTAGTTTGTGTGATGAGAGGGCCTACTTGGATGCGTAGTGTAATGATACCTTGTGATACCTGTTCCTAATCATCATATAAACTAATGGTGGTACTCTTTGTCCTTTCAATAGTATCCTCTAAATAGCCCAAATTTTTGGTCAATTGGAGGGTGCAAATGTTCAACCAAACACCTCCATCTAATAAGACTATTTTGACCTTGTTCTTATGAATGATAACCTCAGGGTGTAAAGCATGGTTATAAGATGGTTGTGATGGTAGGTATTGCTCTAAGAAGGTGATTAGCGATATGGCCTACCATAGTTTGAAATTGATTAATATCAATATTCTCAGGAACAAATGACTCTGATAAAGCTTTCTCCAAGATTTCCCTATGTGCAAGTGATAGCCTCAATAGTTCTAAGATTGACATCTATACAAGAGTCTTCTTAAGCTTCTCTAAGATATTGTACTTGCTGGTACTTGTTGTTAGCTGAGTAGATTGTGTCCTAGATTGGGGTGGGACTCCTTGAATGGTGACTTTACCACATCGTGTGCTGACTCCACACTCTACACTATGCCCTTTGATGGTGACAATGGTGATGATGCTATCACAAGAAGTAACTATGTTGGAATAGGTATGTTGTATGTTTGTATAATCCTTAGCTATCCTAGCGTTGTTCACTTTGTTATGATCTGACATAGGGTTCTTGTATATCTTAAGATCTTGATTCCCAGTTGGTACTTCAATAGATATGGTTTCATTCTCTATGAGGTCTTGGATAACTTTTTTAAGCCTCATGCAGTTTGTTGTTTTGTGTCCTTTGATCTTGTGAAAGTTGTGAAGGTCATTCTCGTTGTACCAAGATGGTTTCTCTTGTGGTTCTTGGTAGTTTTCAAAGTTGGGAAGTGTGATCATATTTGACTCTACCAAATTTTTCATGATGGTTTTAATGGGTTCAAATAATTGTGTGTACTTGTGTTGAGGATAGTTGTTCTTGTTAGGGGTTCGCCTATACATTTCAGTGTTATTGATTTGATTGTTCTATAGGGATGTTTTTTGTTGCACAGTTGGTTGGATGTTAGCAATTTGAGTGTTTTTTGGCCTAGGAGCACTTAGGAATAGCTTAGAATCTACCACACCATCATTTGTTGCATTCTTGTTCTTAGCCTAGACTTGAGGCTTGTCATTTGAGCTAGTTGATGGGCGATTGTCTTTGTAAGATTATGTGTTTCCCTATGAGATTAGAGCTCTCTTGATGTTAAGGTCTCTAGGGACAAGCTCATCATAAGATGTGATGCACTACATTTTCAAGTGGAATGATAGATCTAGATCTAGATTTCCTATGATGATTCCCACTTGTTGTTCCTCAAGAAGAGGCCACCTGCTTTTACTAGCTCCTTGTCTCCACTGTTATAAGAAATTAGAAAAAGTTTCTCCCTTGTTTTTTCTAAGAGTGTACAATTCCTCTAAACTAACTTCCATGTCAAGATTGAAGGACAAGTGATCGATGAATTTATTAGTAATTTCTTGAAAGGTTT
>VDFB02364140.1:0-10345 GCA_007258455.2 Sequoia sempervirens | reverse complement strand
TATGCGTCCCTGAGCATGAGCCACTGATGGAGTCCCTAAAATTTTTAGCATTTACAAATCCTTTTGAGCTCGGTAATAACATGTCACGGTTTTCCCACAGGTGGGGTTTGGGGTTTTTCTTGTCTAACATTAATTTCAAATGTTTTACTTATAAATCTTGGGTGTTTTAATTCTACATTCACTTGCTCTACCTAGTTTCCGATAGTTTAAGTTTCCTTTCAATCCATCACTACGTATTCATTATTGACCCCTTTGTTTAGGTTACACAATCACCTTCAACTATGAAGTGTTTAATTTTCCTGAGGTTGATCTTTAGTATTTCACTCATAAATGACTTAAGTATAAGACATTTTTCTTCAAGGGTAAAATGTCATTAGCCTAGTCATGGCCCTCTTTTATAACTGACCTTGTTGCATGTGCAGGATGGATAATCAGTAGATCGTTGGATTTAATCTGTTATGTTCCCCACTGGCTCACGTATCCTAAATGATAGTACTTTAATTACTACATGGTCGACAAGATGCTGACACATTTTTAGTCATGGATATCAACCCCACCATCACTTTTCATCCTGACACTCCAAGTTTTAAGATCAACGGTGATCATTAAAAGGGAAGAGTTGATCATTTTCATTCCCTACCATCTCGCTAAGGGAAGGTGCAAGCTTGTTGAAAGCTTCGAGGTCTGTGAGAAGTCACCACATATGTCCTACGACTACTGGCATGTGGAGCTCATAAGTACATGAAAGAAGATCAAGTTGGCACATTTCTATTGGACAATTTGTTCGAGATGGAACAACGATGAAATTCAAATGTGATTGACTTAATTTGAGTCATCCAACATGGCCATCTCGGCTAAAGATCAATGGTACACATTCAAAATTGTGAGTACACCCATTGTAATTGTTTTGCTTCACGCGAGTGAGAAGTAATGGTGGAGGTGACTCATAAATCTACTCAATTGCCATCATAATATATGAATATGGCCAATTCTATACGTGTTGGGAGAAATATGAAAAATTGAAAGAAGCGGCTTGCAGAGTTTGTCCTGACTGCCATTAGGGTTATTGTGATTGAAATCCGTAAGTACAATAAATGAAATTTTATGCTTTACTTCAGTTTTCTGAATTAGGGTTGTATTTCAATTTTCTTTTTGTGAAGGTTTTTTATTGCTTTGTTTCAATTGCTTAGAATTAGGGTTTATTCCTTCTTTAAAATTTGTAGTCGCGTGAAACCTTTCAAAATTAGCATTCACATTGAATCTCAGGTCTGAATTAGGAGGCTGGTGGTTGAAACCTTTCTCTTTGAAACCCTGGTCTACTTAAAATTCATGGCTCCCAAAGTACAAATGGCTGCCCCTTCAACCAAATCCAAAACATTCTCCCAAGATGTGATTGACCTATTGCCCTCCTCTACAAATAAGAAACTCGAAGGAAAGGTCTTGTTTTATGGCCCTACTATTAAAGAGGGAGTGATGGATAAACAGTGTTTCCTAAAGAATGTCAAATTGCCTTATATTGGATGGCAACTCTTTCAGCATTGGTTCAGGAATAGGAATATTGGAGCCCCTCTTTGTAATCCCTTGAGGTTACATATAAGAAAATTAGTTGTTCCCAATGTGTTCATGGATGTGGATCTTCTGAAAGATATTGCCTCAAGGTATGATCCAGTTTCTAGGGTTTCCAGGACATTTGATGGGAAGGATATGGTAAAGATAATAAGGAAAGAAATTCAAGATGTTTTTTACTTGCATGAGTGGAGTCAGGATTTGGTCCCTCTAAATATGGATGATATTAGGAAGGAACATAACAATACCAAAGTATTCATTAGGAAAAAGATATTTCCCTTGCATACTGTTGTAACTAGTACTAGGAAGCATAGAAAGAAAATCAAAATTGGTGAGAAGGAGCTTGAACCCTTCCCAATGAGCTATTTTGTGAGCTATTTCAGGAAAATTGTATACTCCATGTGCCAAATCATTGGTTTTTCCCCACCTGACACACTGAAGAAAGAATATAGCTATCTAGCAACTCACCTGCAACACCCAGCTTATAATATAGTCTATGATTATGCCACTTATTTGGAAAAACATATCCACAAGGGTTTAGTTCAGCTAAAAGAAGGGAAGCAATGGGTGAAATTCTAGTGGTATTCACTATTAATGCATATGTTCTTGCATAAAGGGAAAAAGGTTTTTGAGAAAGATATAACATTGAAAAGGAGGGGAAAAGGTATTGATTTTCCTATTCAATGTTGGACACAGATTCTGGACAAGGATGATCCGAAGTATAATTATGTGATGTTCCAAAATTATTTTTCATAAAGAATAAGGAGGTCCTTGATCTATTAACCACCAAGAATTCCTAATTAAATTCATGAATTCTTGAAGCCTATGGACTTGAGGCCAGACTTGAGTTTTAGTCAGAAATGGGGAGACTTGATATTATACCTTGAGAAAACAATTTTCAAAGTATATGGCAATGGTCTAGATCCATATGTTTTGTTAAGGGATGTGCCACTAAGGATAGGGTTTCTTGAAATCATGAGATAGTTGGGAGCTTCATAGATGGTACACTTACCTAATATAGCAAGGAAATGTGCATTCTTTCTAGAGTGGAAAACGTTTGTTGATTATGTTCTGGTGAAAGGGGCATGGAAGCAATTAGTACATCTGTCAGCGCCTTACAAGTTAGAGACTATGTGCCAAAGGAATCATGATCCTGAGGGATTTATTACCAAACTAAAAGCAGATAAGGGGTTGGGTAATTTTGTGCATATCTTTGATTATCTTGAAGATTTCATAAGGAAAATTTTTAGCTTTCAAGAGTAGGATGAAAGGAAATCTAAGTACCTTGCTTATAGGAAGATGTTAGAAGAAAAATGGAAGAAGGATCCTAATTATAATCCTTTGCCAAATATACCTGATGAATTTAGTCAGGCCATGTATGTTATGAATAATTTTGAAAATATAGTTGGTATATTGAGGGAGCAACGGGAGGTTACAAACAAAGGAAAAGCTAGAGTGGTTGAAGAAGAGACCACTATAACATTGGAGGATAGGCCTACTTACCAACCACCCAAGCAACTAAGAATATACTACAGGAGGAAGAAAGCAATAGATGAAGAACAAACCTTGCCGACCCCTATTACCTCTGAGGGATCCAAAGAAGCTTCTCCTGAGAGTGTAATGCCATCACCTCCAAGATAGGTTCCTCTATCTGTAAATTGGATCTTGCTTCACTCCCTCAAGAAGTCCCCGCCGCCTCCATTGGAGCAGCCAATTCCCCTCAAGAAGGAGAGCAGAACTAGCGCAAGGAGTGGTTGAATATTCTGATACATATGAAGATGATATCCTTATCACTCCTGAGGATATGCAATAAGGAATTCCTCCTCCTGTAGGGGAAATTGCCTCAAGTTGGGAAAACTAGACATCAGTGGTCTAAATAGTGAAAATGACCTAAGGATTGAAGCTTGCAAGGAGTTTATGAGAGATGACTCCTTTGTTGAAACATCTGTGTTTCTATATTTTTAGTGGAGATCCAAAGACGTAGAATATGTAGAGAAAGTGGCCACTAAAAGGAGCATGCATCTAGAGTTACCAGAAAGTGACATTCAAGCCAATGTGAGGAGCAATATGAAGAATGAATTCACAAAGATAAAGATTAATGCCCAAGATGATAGAGAGTTGGTAAATAATTGTCGTGCGGTTATTACTACCGTGAAGGATAGTACGTCTCATGCTATAGTCCTAGATGCTATAAGGAAGGTGTGGTGTAGGAGCACCTGAGTTGGAGCACCTGGCAAGGTTTAAGTTTTGAAGTTTTTGGTTAATGTTTAATTTTGTTGTGTAAGGTCATGTAGACCATTAGTGGTGACTTAGGGATGGTTTTTCTTAGTTGGAAGGAGGTTAACAAGAGTTAAGTATTTTTTTTCTCTTCATTTTGGCTAAATTGTAAAAATTGCCTAAGTGCTTGAAAACACATTGGGTTTTACAAAAATGCATTTTAGGTCATCTAAGCCTCGACCCAAGAAGCTAAACTGATTGGGAGGCATATTTAAAGGTAGCCTCAACCTTTGTGCAAGGTTATAAAAAGTTTTGTACGGACTGTGTTTTGAGAAATTGTAGAAAACAACGTTGAAAAGGCAGTTTTCCTATATCTTGGTGTTGAAACTGATTTCTAATGGTGTGATTCTATATTTTACTATATGGCATGTAGTGTGAGGCTTATACAATCTTGGGAAGCCTTTCTTTTTTATTTTTTAGTGTGTTTTTAATTTTTATTTGTAAAATACTTTGATTTTCTGTGTTTTTGGCTGAATCAAGCAACTTGGAAAGATGGAGGCTTAGAGCACCTTCCCACCGTACAATTTGTATGAACTTTTTGGAAATGTGCCATACCTCCACACTTGTAAATATGGTGGGAGTTAGTTTGTTTTTAGTTGCAGGAGTCAAGAGAAAGGCCTTACCCTAGGCAAGACAGTGAGAACCCGGCTAGGAAAGGCTAGAGGACAACATGTATCAATTGCAAGGGAGTGAAGATTTTTAAAAGATTATTTTTTGAGGATTTAGTGGAGTGTCTTGGCTCTGCATGGTGACAAGGAAGAGCCTTTAACAACCTATTTGAATGAATAACTTTTCACCAGTCTTGAATCAGCCTGAAAAAGCTAAGGAAACCCTAGTTTCTTGACCTTTTTGGTGTCTGGACAGTATAGAGCCTGAGTAGTCTTGAAACCATAGGAATATTGGAGGTGAGGGCAAGTGAAACACGTTTCCTAAGCAAAGAACCAGGTTACTTGGTGGGTTTAGAAAGAAAAATCATTTTTCCCCTGTTCAGCGACCTAAATTGGGGCTCAAGGCTACTAGCCTTCAAACCCAAGAAAAGCATTTTCTTGGAAGCGGTGGAGAACAAGTTGAATGGAGGTTGATTAGGAGCCTTTGTCAGATGATTTTGAGGCCATGGAAGCTTTTCACACCCCTGCAACAAGATTTGGGAGTATTTGGAGGTGAGCTAGTCTTTAAGAGTATTAAGGGCTAGAAATTGCATGAGAGGAAGAGCACCAAGTTTGGCTTGGTTTATGGACTTGAATTGATAGCAGGGTTGGTAGAGGAACCATGGGTACCTAGGTAGCATAGGACCTACAGGTTGAGTGGTGGATGAAGTGACACCAAGGGGTTATCAAAGGTGAGACCCGGAGCATTGAGTCAGTGACATCTCTATCCAACTCCCTGGGTTCCTATCGGGGCTTAGTATCATCTACTAAATGAAAAAATCTACGAACTAAAGAATTACCTTCACTACCTAGACCCATTACATGATTGCACCACTTGACAATTGATCTTGCATCTATCAAATTTACACTGTCTTTGTACTTTAACTCTTCTCATGCTAAGGCTCTTTTGATACATGCACCTACTCCATCATGCTCCCCCTTTCCATGCCCGGCCTTTGAGAAGTTCCACATATGGGGAACACCACTGATCCTATGCATCTTGCTCAACTTGGTAAATTTTTGGAGTCTTGAATTACATTATGTTATCTCAATTATGATATGCCGATTGAATGATAAGAAATCACCAGCCATATAAACATAGAACATCCGAAGCAACCCAGTAATAAACTCTCTTAGAATGCATGCGATCATTGATGTAAAAGTGATACTCCCTCAATACTTTCCTATTATCCTTTATACTATTATTTGCATAAATGAATGCTATATGCACAAATATAGAAACCTGCATGGAGTTGTAGTACTGTGATTGAACCTTGTTCTGTGGTTGTAGTGTGTAGTTCTCTACAAATTTGACAATTGAAATGATGCTATGAAGTGGAAATGTGTCCTTGCATAACTTGAACCATGAGTCCAACCATCAAGATCTATGTGTATGACTTGCATACTCATAGACCACTTGATCACGAAAAAATTCCCATAAACTGATACACTAGAATCTTATCATTGACCAAATCACTCTTCTTTGCTTCTTTCCCATCTTTTAGACTATAGGCCACTGTCTTGTATTTGCCAAATTCCACAATTCAGTTTCCAATTGTGTGTGTAATAGCCATGTGTTGGAAAATTGGAAATGTTTCATGCCACCACAATGATCGCATGTGCCATCCAAACATGACTTCTTGTCAAAAATTTGACCTTCCACTCTTTCACATAAAATGGAAGATAAGAATTCCATTGAGGTTTTAGGTGGAGGCCTTATGTTACATTCCTGCAAAACATTGTTACTATGCATATCTACACATATACGTCGATAAACATCATAATGGTTAGAAAAATCAATATGTACTCTAAAAAAATAAGTAGTGTGTGTGTGATTTATTTTGACATAAAAATTCCTTAGCATTTCAAAATGCCTTTGACATATTTTAACTTGAGGAAACGTCCGTACAAAATTAGCAAAAAATTGGGTTTGAGTGGTATCCAAATAATGCTTTCGATGTGGCTCATGGATTTGACTACCAATTCTCCTTCTTACAAAATCTCTTTGATTGGGAGAGGTCCTTGTGTTATCCTTCCAATAATCTACTATTATAGATCTCAAGGCTTGAGTAATTCTTTTATCTTTCCGTGGAACTCTACTTGAGAATGCCCATAACTCATTGCTATTTGGATCCTCCACTCTTTCACACCTTCCTTTAGCTCTCATTAGAGATGATCTACTTATTTTCAAAGACTTATTGTCTTTGTAAGGTTCACCTTGTTCCTTGTTTTACTGCTTAACAAAGTTGTTGTCATCACACATCATGTGGCACAAGTATCCTTCGTGTGTGAGGTAGAACCCTCACTCTCGTATGCACTCATCAAGTTCTTTACAATGAAATTTTCACTTAAGTCATTCAAAACTCCTAGTTGAAGATCCTTCATGATGGGCCTAAATTTGAGTTGCCTCATCATTTCAACAAATAGTTGACATCTCCCACCCTCACTTAGCCTCTCAAAAAATAAAATCCATATCCTCTATTCATATCTTTGACTTGTACGTTTTGGAATATTATTAGGAATCCATTTTAAAACATTGGAATCAATATCAATAAAAAATCCAGGTTTTCTATGTAAAAATCTAGGAGTTCTCAAATGTAAATTTGTGTCAACGTTAGTAATGCCAACAACATCAGGGATAGATCGCGTACCTTCAATCAGAGGTGCAATTGATGACATACATTGAGATTGACATGTAAAAAAATGTTGTACCTCCAACTTGAGATTTCATATGTGGAGTGCCTTCAAATAGAGATGTGTTTGCTGATGTACTTTCAAAACCCAATGTTGTTGATGGTGTATCTTCAACTGGAGATGTGATTTCTGATGTACTTGGAAAATGACATGTTGTTGGTGTGTCTTCAACTGGAGATGTGCATTGAACTTCTCCTATGGTTGATGATGTGCCCCCAACTTTGGGTTCCATTTGTGTCCTTCCATGAATTTTGTTCATTCGTTCCCTTTGTGCTACCAATTGGACATCTCTCTTAGATTGCACGTGAATTTCTTGTTTTATGGGATGTAATTCATTTGTTTCACAAGCTTGAATTTTTTATTCTCCTCTCCTTACATTTTTAACTTCACGTTCTTTCGGTGTTAGAGGCTGTGGTCATTTACTTGGCATGATTTTGAATGCTACATGTTCACAAACACACATAGAATAAAATTAAGTAATTTATTTTATGAAACATATTGATATAGCTAGTTACATTGCATTTTATGAAACACACCAAAGCCTTTTATGAAAGAAGGCAATGAGCATCTTGGAAATATTCCTCCAAGAAATGTGGTCTCATGGTGATGGACATCACCATGCGAGACCACATTTATTTGAGGCATTCTTCAAACAACTCACTATCTTTGTCTATGCAACCACATTTTCCGTACATGTCTACCAAAGCATCTTATCAAACATGTCTATGTGACCATATTTTCCATACATGTCTACCAAAGCATCTTATCAAACATGTCTATGCTACAAAATTTTTCATACATGTCTACCTTAGACTTTTTCATACATGTCTACCAAAGCATTTTATGAAAGAAGGCGGTGAGCTTTTTGGAAAAATGCCTCCAATAAATGTGGTCTCATGGTGATGGACATCAACATGAGACCACATTTCTTTGAGGAATTTTTTCAAACAACTCTCTGACTTATTCTATGCTACCACATTTTCCGAACATGTCTACCAATTCATCTTATCAAACATGTCTATGCTACAACATTTTTCATACATGTCTACCTCCATATCGCAAGAAAACTAAGTAATGCATTTTTTCAAACATATCCATACCATTGATTACATTGCATTTCATGAATCAAAGCTAGCATTTTATGAAATATATTCATATCACAGATTATAGAATTGCATATCTTTAAAACTGAAAGCATTACTTTACATTGCATAACTAATGTAACTTATCAAACATTACATATCTTATCAAACATTGTTGTCCCCAACCTAGGGTTTATAGCAAGCTTCAAAAAGCCCATAACTTTTGATGTGTCCAATGAAAATATAAGAAACTTGGTACTACTTTTTTGTAGGTCTATATGCATGTTTTGACAAAAGGAGGTTTTCTAAATCATCATTTTGTGTGAGTTATTGAGGATAATTTGTTTCTTTTTGAAACTATACTATTTAAAACCTAGTACTTTGAGGGATTTGTACAAAATTGCTTCATGTAAGCATTATCAATGTTAAGAAGGGTTTGAGGGGAGTATTTGGAGTGTGGACAAGTGCTTAGGAGAAAAGAAGTGCCAAACCGAGGATATAAGTTGCTACCGCCTTTGGAAACTAGAGAATCTTGTGCTTATTGTTGTCAAAACCACATTGTGATTGGCAACCAAGCCATGAAGAACATGAATTCAAAGAAGGGTTTGTGATGCTATATCTTGGAATTATCACTATTTATTTGGCAATGAGGTAGCTTAGAAAGACAAAAAGCATTTTCAATTGCACAAAATTTTCCCTTTTTTAATTTCTTAGAAAGGTAAATGGTATGAATGAATGGAAACTTGCATTAACAACTATGTCAAGTCACTTGACTTTATCTAAGCACATGATGAAGGTGAAATTTTTATGGCACAAAAAAATTAATGGAAACTTGCATTAACATTGATGAAAGCTCTCAAGTTTTCCAAATTATTTGAAAATAAAAGTTTTCCCACAACCATCACTAATAATGAATTTGAATCTATTATTTCATGTTTTCCATTTTTTATCTTCAATCTCCAAAAAATTAAACTTTATAATGCAAGATCCATCTAATTTAATTTTGATTTCTATGTGTAACAATGAAGATTAATAAAATCATCAAATGAATGGTCTATAAATTTTCAAAACAAAACAAAAAAACTCAATATAAACATCTACCTAAAATGAAATAGAGTGAATTCCACCAGCCATGGAAAATGGATCATACAATGTAAAATAGAATTCATAAGAAAATCTAGCGTTGATGTCAGCTATATATGTTTTCAACATGAATTACTCCAATTATGTCATGTTTTTCATTTTTTCTTCAAAACTCATAAAAAACTAAACATTTTTATGCAACTCCCATCTAATTCAATGTTGAATTTTATGTCCAATTGTTATGATTAATAAAATCATGAAAGGAATTTAGTTTACATTGTAAAAAAAAACAAATATACTAAATAAAAACATTTCAACGTTACCAAAACATCATATTACTCCGGGAGATAATGTAAAATGATGTAGAAACTCAAAACGTCTTCTACATTGTCTACATGCAAACTGGTAAAAAGGTGATGCATCACATAGATCAAGAAACATGGAGTCAACTACATAAAAGGTACTTCTGTTGGATAAAAGAATTGAATCCAGAAATGCGTACATGTGGGTTTGAACCATGGGTCAACCCCTATTTTACCATTTCAAGGTAAAACCACATTTGGTGCTCGCCAAATTTGGTGAGCACCAAATGTGTTGCTTTGAAATGTTTTCCAAATATAGAGAGGAAGGGAGTGAGACTTGAGATAGAGAGAGAGGGGATAAAAGTGAGAGATTAGTCTAGGTAGCATGGTAGGGAGTGAGACTTGAGAGAGAGAGAGAGAGATTTGAGAGGGATAGAGAGTTATCCAGTTAGGGTGGGGGGAAAGAATTGACAACAGAAGAGGGGTTGGGAGGGATGAGACCTAAGAGATACAAAAAGACCAAACAGGGAGAGAGAGAGAGGGAGTGTGGGAGAGGGGATTGGAGTGAAATAGATTTTTCTAGGTTGGGTGGGAGATACACGAGACTTGACAAAGAGGGGATGTGAGAGAGGGGATTGGAGTGAGACAGATTAGTCTAGGTAGCATGGGAGGGAGTGAGATGCGAGAGAGAGAG
>VDFB02364139.1:33041-70362 GCA_007258455.2 Sequoia sempervirens | reverse complement strand
AAAAAAGAAAGTGGCATCTTAAGAGCCATTTTTGTGTCACAACTTGGTGCACTTACTCAACTATCACCTTGAAAACTTCTGATTCTTGTAGTTCCACAAAGATCTGTGTCCACCAACTCCAAAGGACTAGTAGTAGATTGTTCTTTGACTTTGAAACTCTTTCTAGCTTGCTTCCCAATCTGACATTCCTTGCAAACAACATTAATAAGTTTTGTAGTCTTTGGCAGATCTCTTACAACTTGATTTGAATTGATCCTTGCTAGACTATCAAAATTGATGTGACACACTCCTCTATGTCATAGGAAACTTTCATTAATCTAAGTCATAAAGCATTGACCATTTACACCCTTAAGTTGATAAACATTTCCTTCTGTCCTACTTCCTATTGCAACCATAGTTCCAAAGCCTTTTCTAATCTCACAACCATTGTCCTGAAACACGAGATTATATCCTTTTCTACACATTTTTCCTACACTCAAAAGGTTATGTTGTAGACCCTTAACATAAAGAACATCATTTATATTATACTTTCCATAAAAAATGATTGAACCTTTTCCACATATCTTAGTAGATGTATCATCACCAAACTTAACTAAACCACCTTCAAACTTCTCAAGCTTAACAAACTTACTCTTATCACCTGTCATGTGATTTGAGCATACACTATCAATGATCAAGTTTTTATTCTCTTTTCTAGCATGAAAAGCAGTCACAATTGCTCCTCCAATGTTATGACCTACTTCTGGAGCACTTTTCATCATACATCTCTCAGAGTTAGCAGAATTAGTTATAGCATTTAGAACCATGAACAAGCATTTATCATCTTCATCATTTGAATAATTAGATTCATCATCAAATATACTGGCATCTTCTCTAACATAGCAACTTTTATTAATTAATTTATCTTTATTCTCCTTAGGTCTATCTCTTGAAGCTTTGACAGGACATTTTGAAGCATATTGACCAATATTTCCATAGTTAAAGCATTTGAAAGGTAACTTACCTTTGTATTTTCTAGTGCCCTTTTTCAATTTCCTCTTAGTTTTCTTCCAACTCATCAAGTTCATCTGGATCAAATTCCTCATTCTTCTCTACTTTTCCAAATTTAAAGAAGTCTCTTTCTTTGAATCACTTGAACCAAACTCTCTTAATTCAAAAGTAGTTAAAGTACCAAGCAACTGATCTGTAGAATACTGATCTAAATTCTGAAATTTTTCAATAGCAGAAACTTTATGACTATATGATTTAGGAAAAGTTCTTAGTACCTTCTTTATCACCTCATCTTCTTCAAGTTTTTCACCAAGGCCTTTGATGGAATTGGAAACTTCATCCATTTTTTGCATGTATCTTGCAATATCTTCATCCTCTGACATACATAGGGTTTCAAACTTGATCTTTACCTGTTCTGTATCTTAGCTTGCTTGACTTCTTCATCTCCTTCATAGACACTTTTTTAGCTTCTTCCAAATATCATTAGCAGATTTGAGATTCATAACTTTCACAAGATTAGTATTAAAAAGACCACTTTAAAAAGCATACCTTATTTTCCCATTATTCTCATATGACTTGATCTCATTACCAGTACTCAGACCATTTGTAGGCATTGTATATCTGGTTTTAACAAACTTTCAAACTCCAAACCCTAGAGAAATAAAGAAACATTCCATCCTAGTCTTCTAGAATGCATAATCAGATCCATCAAATAGAGGAGCTGCCTTGTGTGCCATCCCAAATCTACCTCAAGTGGTTAAGCTTTCTTCCAAGGAACCTCTCTTTGATACCAATTATTGAATGCACAAGATAACTGAGAGGGGGTCAATCAATTATACTTTAAAACATCAAAACCCTCATTAACATTCAAATCTGCATTAGTCCTTAAAACCTTAACAACCATTAAACCCTTACCATGAATTAGTAGAATGTAAACTTGAGAAATAGTAATGCAAACACATTCAAACACACGAGAACACCAAATTTACATGGAAAACCCAAGAAGGGAAAAACCATGATGAGGATTAGCTCAAAATATAAAGTAATTGCAACACGAAATACAATAGGCTCACTACTGGAGGGATCACTGCCCAAAAGAAAAGAAGGGCTCACTGCCATATTACAAACAATAAGAAAGAAGAATGTTACAATGAGAAATCCATCTCAAAGCAGCAGAAAGATCCACCACAGCATCACCAGTACATTCACACTCTCTTTGTAGAATGTAGACACCTTCTGCTCACTGCTTCCAATAGTCTTAGGCATTAAATCTCACACTACATTTCACACTTTCGCACTTCACATCTCAACACATACCATCACATGTACTTCACACCTTGATTCTCCATCAACTTAACACTTATTTATACCATTTCCAACCTTGAAAACAATTGTAAAGGTCGGCTAAGCACCTCAACTATGTAAACTAAAATTAGGTTGGCATTAAGCATTCAAGTGGTGGAAAGGAATAAAAGTGGGCCACACCACACCTTAACTCAGACCTAAATCCACTCATACATGCCACACCATACTTCCACAAACACTGAAGCATATTTGCAATTAGTGTAAAAACCCAAGGTTGGTTGAACCTATGTAAACACCATTAAAAATTCAAGTACACACTTCCTTTGATTCAAAGATGACTTGCGGACCACACACAACACTTAAACACAATCTAGAATGTTCTATTAACACCTTGAAATCCAACAACTCCTTCACAACATCATACATAAGAACATATTCATTTTGTACAATCATCTAACCTTCCACACACTATAACCCCTAAATCCAACCTTGCGGAGCACCAAAACTCAAACAACTTAGATTGAAGATAGATACTAGCAATATAAGAACACTCTCAAATCCACAAGACCAAAACCCAAACTACAGAGAAATGCGGAGCAAAACCATTTCTCTTAAACAAAACTGCTTAAATAGTTCACACATTGGTAAACAAAACTTTTGTTGCACAACGATCCAGAACTTGAAACTCTAGATATAACACCACTTTATGCCTTTGATCAATGTATCCATACTGCACAAGAAGATCTTCAACCATGAAGAAATGCTGAGCAAAACACTAAACACCACTCTGTCACACTAAACACACTTCACCACATTGTCTCCTCTTTTATTCAAATTTTCTCAAAAGAACTTAGAAATCAAGTACCATAAAAATACTCTCATCATCTGGAACACCTTCTCAACAACTCAACCACACAAGAGGTTGAACATCATCAATACATGGTCATCAAAGCAACACTAGAGGCTGACATCAGTGATACTACTAATGACAACATAATGCAAGCAATCAAAGCATCTCCATAGACTTCCAACAATCTCCTCATAGACCTGTTGACATCAATGCAACTACAAATATCTGTTGACATCAATGACAACACAAACTTCCAATAGTTTTCTTCCTAGTGTCATAACTCAACTAAAATTACTATAGATTTTGTTAAATTATATTGTTCTCCTTATTGTATTAAGTAAGAATTTTTTATACTTTCCTTTCAAACTATTTCTTTTAGGTACGCCGACAAACGGCACCGATATCACACAGGGACAACCAACACCAAAAACAGCCAAGCACCAATGAGGATTATATAATGAATGATTCTGTTAACGGCACGACCCGCGAAATACCGCACCATACCGTACATTGTGGTCTTCTCTAAATTGCTGTTGTTTGAACGAAATATGATTGCTTTTGTGACCTCCAGCCTTCTTATAGGAAAACCCAGAATATTCTTAATAGCGCGTTGAACCCCGGTGCGCATAGTCTCGCGCGTGCATGCAGGAAGTCTGCGGGCAGGTAAACATCAATTGTTTTAGGGTATAATCATGGCTGACGTAATTCGATGCGGTTAAGTGTCTGGACACAGCAAAGGTCATGACACATGTCTATATTAGAATCAACTAAAAGTTCAGTTTCACTCCAATGCAATTTCGTCACTAACATCTCATTTCCGAGAAAAGAATGTTAACCAACCAACAATACAATGGTCTCACCTGAAGAGCATTTAAAGAAGGGTTTACATACCACCCACAAACCTGCACATTTGTAAATATACCTCACCACCCTGGAACAAAAACTCATTTTACCAAATCTCATCAAAACTAATTGTTGAGGGTCTCAGCCCACCAACTGAGCGAAGGAAAGCCATGATTTAGAGGAGGTCAAAACTACTGGTCATTGGTTCTTTATTTGGTACTTAAAACTGATCTTAATAATTTTAGTATGCCTGGATTCGCCTGAATTTAAGAAATTATACATTTAGCTAGGATTCAATCAGAGCTATTTGGCAATATATGGCAATTTAAAATATTTCTCTTTACATTCATTCCACAACTGTTCTAAAATCAATTCAACCAAAGGTCCCTTCATTTTATTTTGATCTTTATCGAGATATCATATAACTTTTTCATGTAATTTTTAAAATAATATTAAATCCGCTTGTCGGCATTTCAGAGGCAACGATGATATAGATTAAAGAAGTACAACACATGATAAAGCCTTTATTAACACAGTGTGATATTAAATTAAGGGGTAAACTGTAATTTTCTCTGCTGGCCGGAAGTAACTTATTAATCTGACCCATCTCTCGCAACTGATTACTTGCTGCACTGTAACAATTTCAACGTAATCCAGTCTCAAAATTCTTCAGTCTGCATTCAATGAAGTAAATTTTGATTAGAATTCCAAGCGTTTCAGACAGCTTAAAAGTAAATAGTGGGTGAGTTCTTCTTAATATAAAGATTGATGGAGATTTGACAAAAACACATTTTTTAGTCTGCATTCAGTGAAGCAAATTTTGCTAAGAATTCCTAAAATGTTATGAACATATTATGGGTGTCTGGGTAAATAATAATTGGAGAATTTTTGCGCTAATGGGGGTGAACGTTTAAGCACAAAACATTCAAAATTTGTCATGAATACTGAGAAAGAAAATGCTAGAAGCAACCGGATTTGACAGCTGGCAACTTGCTTCTGTCCTTTGCTTGAGCTTCAATCTTAATCATAGTTCTTGTCAATGAAAAACTAGCATCAACCTTATTTGTTCTTACAAGCATTATAGATAACAACATCGATTTTCTAAATATGTAACCATCGTGAACAGAGAAAAGATTCGATATGAAAAATGTTGTCATGGCACGTACCTTAATTCATTCTGGAGCCATTTCTAGCTGAAAACTCAGTCAAGTGGTGGAGGACTTTCACTTGTATTTGCAAACAAGATATATAGTTTCCCAATTCTTTGAACAGAGCATCTGTCCCCATGCCATTCCCTCCTGGTGTGAGGTTCCTCAAAGTTTCTATACGAGACTGCACAGTCCCTTTTTGTTTGATTTTCCTGGTCATCTTTAGTCTTTTAACAAGTGATTTCAGCCTCCATCTTTTATATTTAGCATCATAGACTGAGCTGATTGCCTTCTTTTGATAAAGACGTTTCTTAGTATTTTTCCAGCAAACCTTATCACAAACTGCTTCTCTATGATTGCCTTTCACAGTGTCAGGTTCACTACAATACTCGCAGCATTTATTTGGAGCACTGGAAGAATAGATTGTATTCAGCTTACCTTCTGACTGTGGATATAACAAGAATCTAATGTTTCTTTCTATCTCTGAGCTCTGGAATTGTAAGATATGTACTGGTTTTCTAATTGCAAGATCTCTCTCCTTCTCTAATTTGGACCTAAGGGCATGACTCCAGGTGAACCCTTTGGCTGACAGTGCAAGTGCCATATCTACTTCATACCTTATGACATGCTCACGTCTTGACCTAGATTGCTTTGTATGTTCACCTTCAATTCTTTCTAAAGCAGGAAATAAGTGTGAAACATATTGCTGAACAAACCTATAGACCGGAAGAAAATGTCGCGATGTTTGTATACCCACTAAAGCAAGATTTCTCCCCTCCAAATCCATGGAATGCTCAAGGTTAGCTAACCCTAAAAATGATCTTGTTTACAGCTTTTGTTCTAGAGTGTGGGTGTCTAGTAAATCCTCAGCCTTTAGCCTACCTGATTTAAAGTTTACCAGAATGTAAGTTGAGGATACCCAGCATTAAAATATGGTCACAGTGGGATGCTGCACGAGATCATTCCATCACTTGCTACAACAGACGCTGAATTTTTGCACCAGATTTAATTCGCCCACGTTGTAAACTTTGGAAATAAGCCTGCAAATCGAGCAACATGAACAATCAGATTAGGTCTTTTCAAAAACATGGAGATTATGCAATAAAATGAATTTCTTGTATGAAATTAAAGGAAAACTCATCAAGGTCTATGGGAACACAAAATAAATATTTGACCCACTTTCATTTACTTCAAACACCTACACCCTTAATGTAATTACTCAAGAAAAGCGTAAGTATAGAGCTCTGTACAGCTAATTCTAACTCCGATTGCAATTCTAGATAATTCATAGCAATGCACAAAAATCTCTGGCATGCACTTGAGCATTTGAATGGCTTTGAATGTGCTATTAGTGCAGATAAATTATAGAAAAACATTAAAACTAAACTATAGACAGCGGAAGCATCAAATCTTCCAAGATATACTATTTTATCCAGTTTTGTATATCATCTGAAACAACAAAGGCTCTATTTATCAAACATTTCTAAGTATCTGAAACAAGAGAAGTTATTTCCTCCTCCTTTTCTTTACCCATGATTCTGAATCCCTAAATGTTATCCCAAGAGATAGAGCACAATTATTTCTATATGATAATATCCCAAAAGCCTAAAGACCAACCTCATTGCCTCTCAGCCAAATTCCAATAATATTTTCTCCAAGGACTTTGGTACATGAAAGCTCACCCGAGCTACAAATCATTAAGCTTGAGAAAACTGCAAGTCCATATATTATTTTATAGTGCGGTCCCAAGCTTGTTGGGATAACAATTATTGTATCCAGGCACTAGCATAATGAAATTTTACAATAAAGGCAACAGTACAAAGCTACAGCTAAAGGAGGACGACAGCAAAAAGAGAATGTAGTGGACTATTAGCTGCTAAGGAGGGTGATCTATATGAAGTTAAGAGGAGCACATGAACGCACATGGCGAGACTGCTGTTCTCCCATGTGCAAATGAAACATCATTTCAACACAACCCATTAAATGTAGCCACATGAATGTCAAACGGCATACGTAGCCACTAAAAAGGACTCCCTTGGCTGCTTCCACCGCTCACTATATTTTTCTCACGGACAACGCCCAGCTACTTATTCAAAACAGTCTTATCATACAGTTTTACGCTATATACCTTCACATAAAACAAATATAATGAGCATTTAGATACAAGAGAGACCCATACGACTCTTATAACTGGATACACATTTGCCCACCTTAGTGGGGTTACTCACCAAACTTTTGGCAGGAGTTTTTGTCTAATTGAAGGCATACAATTTTGCATGTATGTTTGGAAAACGATACACGTGGGCTTTCTTTGAACCAGAAGAAATTTCCAAAGAAGAACATCTTATCAATCTAATTTGCATTAGTCTTGTCCACAAAAGATACATGATAAATGATGTAATGCAGTCTATCTCTTGGGTTTTGGCACTTGTGAGCACTGAGCAGTCATTCTGACTAGACTGATCACCTCCAATTTTTCCTTGTCTTCTCTCCTCCAAAAAGTCTTCACCCAATTCCAAGCTAATGTCATCCACACCCTTTTCTTTACACCATTCAATCCTCAACAGTTTAATTAGCACCTTTTATAATTAAAAGTCTTGCTTTTATTCCGACTGTTTCTTCATAGACAGCACCGCTTATTTGTTCATTTGACTTTGAGGCACCATTTTGAAGGCTATATTGTATTTATTATACTATATGCCTTAACGGTGCATGCCTGATAATCATGGCCAAGAATTCAAATCTCACTTTTGTTGATCAAATGTTGGTGAATGAAAATAAAGTGTTAATCAATGACTAGTCAATGTCATTTGGTGGTGTCAATGTAGCGACCTTATAGAATTTGATTAAAAGAGAAAGTACTCTATACTCTGTAAACAGGTTTACAACTCAGAAGTAGGTGGCTTAAATAGCGTTCTCAATTATAAAAAGTATCTCCTAGGATTACAATATATTCTAAAGTTTAGCACTACCTAAAACACTACTGAGATATATTTTCACCTCGAAATTTTTCTATGTAAATAAATGATACTAAGAATGATCAGGTTGTGTCTCGGGGATAGTATTCAATAGAGTTAGTTACATTTGGATTCGTCCAAAGGTGGTCCTATAGGTGGCCCCTCTCTTCAATTTTAATTTTTAATCCACAGGCAGCTGTAAGATGATGGAAACGCTACGGTATCCAAGGCTAGTTTTTTAATAGCGAAAGCCTGTGTTCTTGATCATGGCTTTCCGGCCGGACGAAGTTCCACCCCTTTAATTTTCCAAACACCCAATAAAATTTATGAAGTCGCTTTTGCTTGATATCAATCTTTTGTATCAATTTATGGTATAGCATATATGTTTATTTATGTTCAGTGTTTTTGTATTGGTTTTGGATTATTTTTAAATATCATTTATTTTAAAAGTTCAATTTTTTTTAGAGTTTTTGTCTTTGTTTGAAGTCCGTCATTATTTTCATATTGTATTGTATCATTTATTGCAGATTATTTAGTTTGTCGTTTTTTGACCTAAATCTTCATCAATCTAGTAGTTTTTGTTGGTGTTGATGGTTTGGCGGTTTTGGTAGGTGGCTCCTCTGAAAAAGAAGTCCAAAAAAATTGTTTCAAAGGTATTCTCTAAGATATGAATTCTAATCTTCCTCTAGATGTAGTGTTATCAATCACAGAGTTCAATAGTGCCTATGAATGGCTTGCGACTTTAAATTTAATAGGCTATTTTGTTAGGAGAAATTCCTCTGAAAGAGTGTTTATAGAGTAGGCCAACAAATATTGGGTTCCACATGGGATCTATCTTGATGTTGTCCAAAAATTCACCAAGGGTTTATTTTTATTTTTATTTTGTTAAAGCTAGCCATGTAGAGGCCAATCTTAAGCATGGTCATTGGTATGTTTATGCATCTCTTTTGGTTTTTCAACTTTAGAATTAAGAATTTTCAATTTTTGATGAAAAGATCCTTCATGTGCTTTTCTAGATAGAGTTCCCATGGTTGCCTTTACTTTGATAAAATTTATTAATCACAATTGTTGGCTCACTTGAAAGGGTTATTTGTGTGGAGCTTGAAATTTTTGTGTTGGGATTGACCTTTCTAAAGATTTGAAAGGCATTGTGGATATTCAAATTGATCATTTGCATCATACCTAGTGTTTCCTTTATCTTGACTTCCAAACACTTGCTTTTGGTGTCAATCATTTGATCATAAGATTAGGGATTTTTCATTGGTTTCACCTCATAATAAACCTTGTACTAGGCCTCTTAAGGCTCGCCCATTTAAAAATAATGAATAGTTGACTACAGTAAAAAAATTAAAAAGAAAAATCCTAGTAATGGTAGAGCTCAAGCAAAATCTTTAGCAATTATTGATAACCTAGTGATTAAGCCACAAGTTGATGGGTCTTAAAACCATTCAAAAAAAGGGAAAGAGGTGACTCCCTTTAATGATGACCTTCCACTTGACCTAAATTTTCTCTAGAACACTACAGCCAACATTTGTGTGATATTCTCAAATGGAGAATTCTAGTTGTTCTCCTTCATCTCTCATGGTCCTACACTACTCTCCTAGTCCACTAGGATGTCTAGAAGAAGAAGAAGTTATTGTGAAAAATAAACATGAAAAATCCCAACATTTAGTTGATTAGTTTCTCTCAAGAAGAGCTTTTGGAGAATTGCTAATGCACTCTTGACAAGCTAGATTGAGATCATATGCAACTTGATTCTTTTCAATAAATTTTCTATCCTAAAATTAAGTCTTATGGATGTTCATTAAAATTTTGCATTCTTTGGATATCCTTTGCATGTAGGAGGTTAATATTATTGGCTTTTTTCTCTTTACTACTTACCATTTTCTTTGGCTAACCAACTCATTTTTCTATAGATATCATGATATGGTCATGGAGGAGTTATCACTTGTCTCTCTCCTAAGTGACATCCACATTTGGTTGGTCATACTTGTGACCCCACCAGCTAGGTGATTTGGATCGTCTTTGATACTAAAAAATATTCCTTTGTCCTTATTATTGTTTATTCTTCCAATGATTTTGTTGAAAGATCTTATTTATGGTGATGGATCACTATTTAAATATCTACCATAACTTTATTTTTTTTAGATAATTTACTATGGTTGGTATGGCATATGATAAAGATGGCTCTCTTCATATGCATTGAACAACTAGAAAAAGGGAAGGTTGGTGTTTCATGCACAATAAATTGGGCCTTTTTATCCTAATATGGGATGCTATCATATAATCATTCACGTTGGTTTAAATGGAATCATTTTTCATTTGGAATTGATAGAGTGTACAAATAACTTAATTGCACCATGTTTTTTGCTTAGCCTTTTTCCTTATATGCCCATTATTGTCCTATTTTCTTGGATCCCTTACTAGAGTATACTTTTTTCAATCATTGTCCTATCCTAATATGGTGAATTTTTTTTCCCAAGGTTGGTGACACTCAATTTTTTCTTAGCATTTCTTTGTTAACTCATTAGTTCACATCAGCCCACATTCATTGGGTGTGAAATAATGAGGCTAGGTCTACTTAGTAGATAAGTTGGATAGACTAATATAATGGTTTCATCAAACATACCCCCACTTCCTTCGCATCTATGGTTTCCAATTGACCATATTTTACTACCATGCATTGGAGGCCACCACAAAACTTGAAGCTAATCCATTTTATCCTAACTTGTACTTGTGGGTGGCAAAGCTCCACTAGAAAAAATAAAATTATTGATAATCATATAGCTATAAGTGTCTAGATTAATGCTTAGTTACATTAGATGAAGGTGGGCCACCAAGCTTCTAAATGTTTCTTTCAAGATCTTTATTCGCATTGCACCTCTAAGGGAATTAAACAGATTAAATATGGCCAATAGTTTCTCAAAGAGATTCTTGATATCCTTCAATCCTTTGTTGGGCATTATGAATAGATTTTAAAATGATAATAGAATTCTTATTAATGAGACATTTCCTTCTGATAACTCCTCAAGATTGTTACTTGTCATCTTTCTTCTTTTGAGTGAAAATTTTGTAATCAATTGCTCTCTATTATGGATCTCTTAGATGGATTATTTACCATGGCCAACTGTAAACCCTTAGATGTGATGGTTTTCCTTTTGAATTTTATAAGATGCTTTGGTATTATATTGTTGAGAACCTTCAAAGAGTTTATCTTGAAACTTTTCATTCCAATTTAAAAAAATATTAAATACATACCCAATTCTAGTAACCTTGAAGATATCTAGAACTAGAGGCCAATCACATTTCTAAACATTTGATACAAGATCATTGAAAATATGTTTCACTAAATTTGTGCCATATTCTTTCTTAGATTGTGTGACCTATATGAACTAGCTTTATTAAGTCTAGTTTCTCCTACATAATATCATTACTATTTGGGAAAGGTATAGAATGGGTTTGTTTATTCTATCACTAAGTTATCTTCCTCAAAATTGGAATTGCTAAAGTTTATCACTACATCAAATGGAATTTTATCATTTCCATGCTCTAAGCTTTAAGATCGAGGTCTCAATTTATGAACAATTTGTTTGTCTGATCTTCTTAGGTGCTTATGTTAAAAACACAAGTATATTAGGAGGGGAGTGAATCAGTATATCATTAAACTTTAACTTTGATTAATGAAAATTAAAACGCTAGAAATAGTAATGAAAGCAATCACACAAGATAACACTGGATGTATGTGGAAAACCTAGAGGGAAAAACCATGGTGAGGAAAGTTGTTTGGATCTACTACCCAAATCCAACATCATAAGAAAATTTAGATATTACAAATGCTTTTGTGGGAACCAACCCACTAGAGATGCCAATCCCCCAAAATTGAGCACCAACTCAAAGAACAAGAGGCATCAACCTCAAGATATAATAAAAATGATTACAATGACACTTACAAAAAAATATTTGTCAAAATGCTTACAAAGTGCATTTGTACATATATGCTCAATCTTTTGAACTGATATGAGTACACACTCTACTCTTCTTCACTCACACTGACTTTGTTTTAAAAGATAAGACATGAATAGTTCATACAAATTACACACCCATGTACAATCTTAGTTTTGTACTTTTCTTCACACTTATGTCCATCACCCACTCAAAATTCTAAAACAATTTTCTTAAATACCAACCGAGGGTGAGATAACATTACTATGTTGGCTTGGATCAAAAATATGAATCGTTGGTGATGAGCAAGTCAACATGTGAAAAATAATTCATATCAGTACCATGTTGGCCTAAGAAAATCAATTTCAAAACTAGGAACTAGTTGTTATGCACATTTGAATTTGAGTCATAGATCATCCTTCTTTGTAGGAAAAATGAACAATGTATATTTAGATTGGGTTACACTAGCCCTTGGAATATGCCTCAGCCAATAGGATTGCAGATATCACTTTGAAAATTCTTGGATGCATGTCACCATTGTTGAACAAGACAACTAAGAGGGGGGTGAATCATTTGTAGCAATTTTAAACTTCAAAACACTCAACAAAAGTTAGGTTTGCATGCATTCACAAAACTTTTACTCTGCTAATATATTTGATTGTTAAATGCAAAAATAGAAAATCAAAGTATTAAAACCATACACACAATAACAACAGATTTATGTGGAAAATCCAATGAGGGAAAAACCATGGTGAGGATTAACTCACAATATAAATAATTCCAAAACTAAATACAGCTCAGCTCATTGCCAAGACATGACACATTGTCCAATGAGGGCTCATTGCCTGGGCTCACTGCCACAGAATTACAAAGAAGATAGAAGAGAGTTGTTATATAGAAAAAACTATCTCAATGCAATAGAGATTCCACCATAATTTTCTCACACTTTTGCAAACATGCTTGAAAGATAGAGTACACCTTCAGCTCACTACCTTCAAGAACTCAACACTTGAATTTTTCAAATTGATCTACTCGAACTCGCATCACACATACATATATTGTATCTCTCTCTATATCTCTTACAAATATCTCAACTCATACTTATACTATCGTCAACCTTGAAACCCTTCGAAGGTTGGCCATACACAATTTGCATTTACAAATTCAAATTAGGTTGGTGGCAAAGCATTCCTAAAGTGGATTAGAATGAGGGTGACCTATACATATTCTTAATGAGGACCTCAATGAGTCCCAACACGCCTCAACATGCTTCTATGAACTTCGTAAGCAGTGCTTAACACAAGGTCAGACAACACCAATGCAAAACACATAAAACAATTAAGTACACACATCCTTAACTCATTCCAATCTTTCTAGACAACAAACTTCACTCGAACATAATCTGGAGTATGCAATGAACACATGTAAATTCACCTGAAGAGCATGATCATTTTGTACATTTGAATAACCCTATCAACCACTATAGTATATTGTAGCTCAACAACTCATCAACAACAACTCCAAATCTCAAATCCTCTTGAACCAAGCAAGAGAACAACCTTATCAACTTATTCTCAAAACGGAAAGTCCTAAAACCAAAATGCAGAGCAAATATATTTCTCTCAGACCACAACCAAACACACCAAAATGTAGAGTTCACACACTGGTAAAAATATATCGCACTGTACGATGATTCAGAATCCCAAATTTTGGATATAGAAACTACCAATAGTCATGAACAATACCTAAAATCTGCACAAGCATAGAATCAAACCAAAAGAAATGCGAAGCACATCCCGAAGCAAACATTGAACACCTGCATATAACACTATTTTTACTATCTATCAAATTTTCTCAAAAGCACTTGGAGATCAAGTACCAGAGACATTAATTCAACACAATAATTCACTCTAACACCCTTCTAGATATAGCAACATAAGGATAACTCCATGTACTCACAACACTTCTTCAACATCTCAACTATACATGCAAAAACTACAAACCTTCTTTATTACAATTTTCTCAATATCATTGACATATACAATTAATAACCAGATTCCATACATATAGTTGACATCAATGACAACAACAACCAATTGACATCAACAACACCTTCATACTTGCAACAAACATCATGCACTTTTGCACAACCTTCTCTCTCCTCTCCACTAATGTGCGATAGCCATCAACCTAGTTTTGAAAATTTATTGGTACTACACACATGTTAGTAGCCACAACACTGCAAACTCAACATGGTCATGAAAGCTCTAAAATGTGCTTCTGTAGTATTGTGACACTTGTCAAAAAATTTCTTCATCCTAAACTTTTCATGTTTTGAAAAAAACTCAAAATGCACTCTTGTGGTATTGTGACACTTTTTAGAATTTTGCAACAACACAAACTCAACATAGTCTAGATAGGTTCAAAAATATGCTCTAGTGGTATTGTGACACTTTTCCCTACTACAAAGCTCTCTTTTGGGCCCTACCATTACACGTTTCACCTTTGCACATTACTGTGATTTTGGCATGGTTTGGGTAGTCTCAAAAATGTTCTTATGTGTTGTAATGATATCTATCCAACTCTCATTGCTCTGCACATCTAAAAGTATAAACATTATACTTAGGAAAATATATTTTGAACTTGATTGGTCTGTAAATGGGGCTAGTAACCAATGATATAGAGAGTATTCAGTCTTAACTTGAGTGACTAGAAAT
The DNA here is from genome assembly GCA_007258455.2 of Sequoia sempervirens. Classification (NCBI taxonomy): domain Eukaryota; kingdom Viridiplantae; phylum Streptophyta; class Pinopsida; order Cupressales; family Cupressaceae; genus Sequoia; species Sequoia sempervirens. Next base: position 55,610 of record VDFB02364139.1, on the reverse strand, counting down.
CATTGATAGCTAGTTAATGATTAATTAGAGCATGAAGTGCATGATTGGGAAGAAAAAACTTGGGGTTTAAGTAAATTAGGGCTAAAACCATTTTAGGAGCATAAAACCCTAACTAGACATGACCTGCAATCTAGTATAGATGAATCACAACATGCATACATGAACAAAGTAGAGAAACAAAATAATATGGCTAAAATAGACAACTTCCAAGTGTAGGGAAACAAAACATATCTTGAAAAGTTTTGAAATAATTCACACAACATTTGCATCTTTGATAATATTTTACCATTTCCTTCATAAGACTATCAACCCTTGCATATCAAACATGTTTCCAACACTCTCCTCAAGTAGAGACCTTGAAACCAACCAATAGACTTCCAATGCAGAGTCTTTGACATCAATCACACCAATGCAACAATCCCCCCCTTTTTCATTCATGGAAACAAATAACACAAAATGAATTCTCTCCCCTTTATCCAACTCTCTAATTCTTCCTCTTAATTATCCCCCTTTGACATCAATGAAAAAGGAATATAAGAAGACACTTTCCACAATACTACTCCTTTATTATATCACTATCAATCTGAAACACTCTGCAAAAATTCCTCTAAGGGAAATAATCCAAGGGCAAAGTAAGGAAGTACTCCCCCTGAACCTATGCTTTAATTAGGTCTTCAATGAAAGGAAGAAGGAGTTGCCACTCCTAGATTCTATCTAAGATACTCAAATGTCTCCTTGGGAAGAGGATTTGTAAAGATGTCTGCAATATGATCTTTAGTAATGATATGTTCTAATTTGATCTTCTGATCTACAAACTTTTCTATTAGAAAATTATGTTTGATTGAGATATGCTTTGTCCTTGAATGCATCACTAGATTCTTTGAAATATTAATTGCACTTATATTATCATAGAAAACATAAATAGGCTCATTATACTCAAGCCTTATATCCTTCAAGGTTTGTTTCATCCAAATTACTTGAGTACAATAGGATGTTGCAACAATGTATTCTACTTCTATTGTTTCAACAAGGATATTGAATCTTTTTTTTTTGCTTAGCCATGACACAAGTCTTTCTCCAAGAAAGAGTGCTCCACCACTAGTATTTTTTCTATTATCAACACTTCTCGCCTAATCAAAAATTTTGTATGTTGCAAGAGAGAAATTATTACCTTTGAGATACCACAAGCCATAGTCAATAGAATTTTTTAAATATTTGAAAATTCTCTTTACTTCCTTTACATGTGTTTCTTTAGTCAATACTTGGAATCTTGCTACCATGCACACTACTTTCATTATGTCAAGTCTAGTTACATTCAAATAAATTAAGCTTCCAATAATTGGCTTATATAGAGTCTAATTTGCTTCAAGTGACTCATCATCCTTGCTTAGCATACATCTTGTTACCATTGGTGTAATAACTACCTTATAGTCTTTCATCTTGAACTTCTTTGAAACATTTCTTTGACATACTTGGTTTGTGATATGAAAATTCCCTTATCTGAATGAGCAATTTGCAAACCAAGAAAAAATGACAATTCGCCAAGCATAGACGGGTAAGTGCAAAAAGATGGGTCCCAAAAAGGAGGCTTAAGTAGCCACATTTTTTCTAAAATCAGGAAATACTGACCTTGGACGTGAAATTGAGGATAGTTACACTCAAAATTTTGAGGAACAAAAACAAGGATCGAAGTGCTCCAAGTCTACTTTCTAAACTACTAATTTATTTTGAAAATGGTTGAGATTAAGGTATTCAAAAGAGGTAAGTATAGAAATTAACATAGCAACTCTTGTACGTCTCTAGTACGGTGAATTTTTTTTTTTTTTAATAAATCACTCCAGTGAGAAATTAGCTAACATTATGTAGTTGATGCATGATTTTTCCGATAAATTTTTAATGAATATTTGATTTTTTACTAATTTTCTAAGTGGACACTTCCTGAAAAATAGAATTTTGGCCATGCTACCCCTACAAATTTTGGAAAATAATTGATTTTTTAAAAAAAAATTGTAGAATGGATTCTAGTTTCTAAAAATGTAATTTATTTGAAATTTTGATGAACAGTTAATTTATAAAAAAACACCAAACACTTCTTTTTGCCAAAAAAAGACACACAAACAAAAGAAATTATAGATGAAAGGCTTAACATTGTCAGAAAATGAAAAAAATTACATTGTTGGATAGCTATGAGAGAACCTAACACTACCCAGGTGTTTGATTTGTTCAACAATGAACCATGTGCCTATGGTGAGCATGAACCCAATTTTGTGAAATATTGTAGAATTTGCAAAAAACACATCTTTGGTCATTGGGAAATCCCTCCAAGCCTTTGGGTTGGCATTCCAAGGAAAATACGAAGCCTAAGGCTTGGGGATTCCCAAAGCAAGATATAACGTGCTCGTGTTATATCTTAGTTTTGACATGGTTTTTTGTGTTTGTGAGGGACATTTCTAGCAAGACATAACACAAGCGTGGTATAATGCACTCACGTTATGTCTTGCTTTATGTTAAATTCTACTCTATTGAATGTATGTTTATATATTTGTATGTTTGTATGTACACATGTTGTGTTGCCAGAAAAAATGTATAGTTGACATTTTTATGCTCACTTGAGTCTTTCTAATAGGCTTTGACTTGATTTTTCCTAGGCTTAATATTGTAATGTGGCTTAAAAATTCAAATTATGATGTCTTGTGAAGGTGTTGTGAAGTGTTGTAAAACATTTGTACACTTTTCTAGACTCTATTCATTACAATTCACCTAAAAATCACCTTTTTATCACTTATTAAGTCCTATTTTGAAGTGTTGTAAAGTCTTGTAACAAGATTTCACACTTTTCTAGGCTTAATTTCACTAATTCAACCCTTTCTCATGTCTAAATGACCCCTTAAACAGTGTGTTGTTAAGGATATTCCCATTGGACAACTTTTAATGCCCTAAAATTCTCGACACCCACTTAACTTGCTTAAGTGTGACCAAGTTGCCCATAGGGATGACTTTGTCCTTTTTGGCACAAAACTCAAAATTATTTCTAATTTATAGCGCAATTTTGTCCTCTAACCCTTGAGGACAGCCTATGATGTGTTACTTTCAAGAAATTTTAGTAAAATCAAGTATAAATAAGGGTTTTTCACCACATTTTACATCTCCAATCTCCTACAATCATCTATCTTCAAATCAAATACAATCTCTTGCACTCATTAAGCATTCAAGCAAATCAAGCATTATCAAGTCAAGCTTTTGGAGTTCTTCATTGCATATCTTCAGATTTGAGCATTAATGGTGTGGTAAGTTTATGACATTTGCATGTTATCTATTTATCAATCTCTTTTCATCTCATTTCATTGTTTAGGGTTTGATTACCAAAGTGGGGTTTGACTAAGGAAAACCTCTATTCTCTAACCCTCAACCATTTTTCCCCTTTTGCATGTGACTTTTGTATGCAGATTTGTCAAGCAATAAGTTTTGAAAAGTGAATAAAAAGTGCATTGAGTCAATTAAGTCAACATCATCTTATTTTAAGCTTGGAGAGACTTCCTGTCTCGTTTCCTGCAGAATTAAGTATAGATACCTGTTAGAAAAGGAAGTGTAGACTCGAGACTACAAGATTCTATCCCAAATTTCCCAAAATTCATAAGTGAGCTAAGTCACCACCAAGGGTGAATTAGTCATGCTTCCGTGCCTAAAAACTGATTTTGACATTTCTGGATACCCATTTGACAGATTCTCGTTTCAGCAAAGTTTCTTGAAACTGGGACTAAGTCGCCCTGACTGGCCTAAGTGTCCTGATCAACATTCTAGTCAAATTCTTCAGGATTCCAGAATCTTCTAACATCAAAATTTTGATTCCAAGTGAATCTCTTTCATTTTTTCTTGTTATTTCATCATTTAGTTGCATTCTTAGGCATTTCTGCATATCACATTATGTTTTCCAGCGCTTCACATTTTCAGAGTTTTGCATCATTAAATCATATCAATTTCATATCAGAATAGTAGGACATCTTAATTAAGCTTAATACATCTCATTAACATTAGTCTTTAGTGTAAAATTTTGCATTTTGGTCCCCAAACCAATCCCCTTTCTCCTTTTAGGTGAAAAACCCTAGGAGGAGCAAAGCATTGTGAGGGGCAAACCAAAATCACCATTTACATTTTGGTGAACCCAACTCTTTTGAACATTCTTCCTTTATGATTTTAAAGTGCATCCTAGGTTTCACTTGCATTGCATCTTGCATTGGTTAAAGTGTGTCCTAGAGTTTTCAATTGCATTAGTGAAAAAGTTCATATTAGCTTGCACTCTTGCATCATTTTTGCATTAAAAAAGCACAAAAACTTTGAATTTACATACTGTAGTTGTATTTGTGCATCTAAAAGACATAGAATTGCATTTAAAAATTCTAAAAAAACATAAAAAAAAATCACCACCCTGGGCAACTTAGTCCTCTTGCATATTTTGCAATGCATTTTCTAGTAATTTTTGGGTAATTTTTGTACTTCTATTTTTTGGTACTACATCTCTATTTTAGTTTACAGAATTATTGCGTTTTGCATTTTATTTTCCCTAGATTTCATTACATTTTCATCCACCTTATCTCTAATGGTACTGGTATGAGTGTTTTGTGCCTCATTGAAAATACTTTAGTGAGACAAAGTTCTAGCCTCATGGCTTCCTGGGATAACACTTTCGTAGTGGACCTTGGGATCTCAAGAGCTCCTACTCCTAGTATGGAAAATGGTGCATTCGGCATGGACAATACTACTTCTATTCCTTCACCTTTCCATCCAATGAATGTTGACACACACAACAACTCCATACTACAAGACAAATTCATTAGTATTCATGAGGATTTTTCACACTTACAACAAGACTTGTCCCTTGAAAACATTTCTACCACTGCCATACCAGCCATAGAAAACCTTCATCGATTGATTGAAAGTGATGATGGCTTACAAGTTATGAAGAGAATTGTTGAGATATATAACAAACATATTCCTTCCATAATTCAATCAACAAACATTGTTGTAAGTTAAGGAGGATCTCACATTCCTCCTCCTTCAACCATAGCATCCATACCAACTTATACCACTCCTCAAGTTACAACAACTATGCAACAATTTAGTGATGTTGCTCCTTCTTTTGCAATTCCAACTATCATTCCTAGTTCTTTTGTGGCATCAAATATTCCTTCTTCCTCATTCACCCCTCTTAGTGTCCCTTTCACTTCCCCTAACATTACATACACCCCATCACCATTTTTCCTTCCACCTCATACCACTTACACCGATCCCATCATTACACAACTCTTTAATACCGTTTCATCCATGGAACAAAAAATTTCCACCATTAGCCAAAGTCAAAATGCTCCACCTACATATCATGTCTGTAGTAGTCCATTATCCCTTGAAATCTTACGCACTCAGATGCCACAAGGAATTGAAATGCCTAGGTTTAAGAAATACAGAGGAAAAGGAGACCCTATTAACCATGTCAATTCTTATACAACTCTATGCAGTGATTTTGTTCTTGATGATAAATTATTAGCTAAACTTTTTCCTCCAACCTTAAAGGACATTGCATTGGAGTGGTTTTCCAACTTACCTAATCATTCAATTTGATCATTTAATGAGCTTGTGGATGCCTTTGAAAGTCATTTCCAAGTCCATATGACTCCTAAAAAGACAATGGCTGATCTAATGCATTGTAGAAAAAATGCCAATGAAAAAGTAACTGACTTCATTTAACATTATCAGTCATTGTATGCTCAAGTTAATGTCAAAATTCCCAATTCACATCTGCAGAAGATTTTTATCGAAAACTTACACACAAACCTTCAGGACAAGTTAATGATGATGAAATTCCCTTCGTTCATGAACTTATGCACAACCCTATGTGACTATCATAACTCAGTTTCAAGATGTGATTCAAATTCCACTTCTAATTGAGCTGAGAAGTCTAAGCAAAACAATCAAAACAATGTGCAAAACTTTAGAAAACCAAACAAAGGCTTTTTACAGTTCAATCCGCCTCCTCAACCACAAACCCAACTCGTTCAAAATCAAGTGGTAGTTGTTAAAGTAGTAGTGCCTTATACATATGGGGGCCTGAAGAGACAATTTACTCCTTTACCTGATACCCTTCATAGTACAATGAACCAATTACTCCAGCAACAAATGATCACTTTGCCTATCGTTAAACCACTTGTTACTACCATGCCTTTTCCACCTACCTTCAAACCAAATTCTTATTTCCATTTTCATCGCCAAAATGGCCATGGCACTAAACAATGCAAGCATCTCAAACACTTAGTTCAAGACCTCATTGATTTGGGTTGTGTTGGAACTGTAAAAATCTGGTGTTGTTACATTGGTTTTCATTCATTAATTTCCAGTTTTGATCCTACCATATGCATATTTCACCCATTCTTTCCATATTGTCCCAATGAATCCATTGGATCATGCATATTTTTCATTCTTGGTCATATCGGCATAGGTCTCCCATTGTCTCCCCGACCCACCATGTTTTTTTGCTAATATCTTCTCTTTTAGGTGTTTCGGTGTGACAGCAGTGAGGTCTCCTTGATCCGTTTTTCTCTTGGAAAACGTTTGTTGCCTATCGGCAAGACGTTTCTCTTGTGTTGGCGACAACAGAGACATCTATTGGCATGTGTTATGGCTATTGGGATAAGGTCTCACCGAATTCAACGTGTCTCCCCAACTTGTGCTTGGAACGGTTTATTGGTGGGAGTCAGGTCTTCGCTGAAGGGTCTTAGCGATGTGCGCATGTTTCATCGACAGAGCATAAGGTTATTTCAAGTGGCTTTCGGTGTAGGTCTTGCTCTGTCTCGGTGATGCGAGGATGATTTCTGACTTTGGGTGAAGTATTGTTCTATACGGGAGGTCTCCCCAATTGTTTCGTGTTATGGTGACTTTCTTGGTGGGCACTTGTCTGTGGGAGATACATGGTGTCACAGTGACACATATATGTGCAAAGGATCATTGATATGAGCTGGGGAGATCACCGTAAGGTCTTGATGAGCGACCTTCGGTCTCGCCGATGAAGAACGTGAGGAGCTCTGTCATCATAGGGGTGGCTTTGTCTTGGCGAATTGAAATGTAACACAATTTGGAACCTTCGGCATAGTAATGTATAGTCTATAGGAGGTCCCCCCGACATCGATTTGTCTTGCCGATTGCATGAGGGGTATTCTTTTCGGTGAGAGAATCTTGTGGTCCTGGCAAAGTTGAATACTATAAAGATAGCTCGGTGTGACCTATGTGATCTTGGTATATGGTCTCCCCGAGAGCGATGGGCTACAACAACACTTCTTGTTTTCGATGAAACTCAAAACAGTCTGTGTGACATCTTACTGACCCGGGTGAGCTACGGCGAACGTGAACACAGTGGATGCGGGATGGTAGCGTTTGAATTACCTTCGGAAGGACGATGTGGGTGTCTCGCCGACTGCTCACTGGTGAAAATGAATTTTTAAAATCTTGTGGCCGACATGTTGAATGTTTTGAGGTCGTTGCTGGCTGACTTGAATTGGGCCCGAATCTTGTGGAGGGTCAACATATTATTTTATTTTGATATTTTTCTTTCATGCTGGTGTATAAATAAGCATGTTGTAGTTGTTAATTAGGGAGTTACTAGACATTGGATTTTCGGTATACTCCAAGTAGATACAGTAAAATAAAATTATCAGACCAGAGGCTATTATTGCATGATTTCATAATGGAGGTATTTATGAGATTCAGCTGATGTTGCTGCATTTCTCTGGTATCAATTATTTGTGGAATTGAAATGAAAAATATTGCTAAGTTTTCTCCATGAATGATTTTTCTGGTTATTTAAATTGACATAACAAGTTTATGTTCATTTTATCAATACACATTTGTTGTATTTGTGTGATTAATCAACTGGTTCTTTCAAGAAAAGATTAAATCCTTTTATTGATCAGAGTAATCAGATAAATTCATTTTGGATTATTGAAGTAGAACTTAGTAGTCACATTGTTGCATGTTTATCAAGTTGTAAACAAAACATATGCCAGATAATTTGTGTTTCTCTAGAAAGTGTTGCTTATCTTGATCTCATTTGACTCTGCATACCTAACAAGGTACTAGTCTCTGCACTTCATCATTATAAATTCATTCAGTCTCTTTTAATTGAGTATCTAGGGCTTAGATCAGATTACTGTCACAATTTTCAAGTTAGATATCATCTGTTCACTCCCATGTGCCATTGTGAACAAGTGTTGTAAGAGGATTGATTTCAAGTTAAGTCTGCATTATTCAGAAAGGTACACTCACCTTGGTTTTGTAGCACCAAAAGAGTAGAAGGTTTAATTGTTTAAAACCTTGTTCTATTACCCTAAAACATTGTGAAAGCTTGGCAACCTTTTGTGGTTAAAACCTATGTTTTTGAGAGCTAACAAATTGGTGACTCTGCTGGGGAACAATCAGAATCAAAGACTTACTTATAGAGTCAGAATTATTGCACAGACTCCGTTGGGAACTAGAAGTATCAAACATTTTTCTCTTTTTTGATAAAAGTGAGTGACGACTCTGACATAATTTTTGCAGCTGTTCATCATGAATGGAAGAAGATCTTAGTACAGGGGAGGTCATACTGGAGCTCCTGCTGGCAGCAGTAAATGGGCACATAAGGATGACAGAGCTGATAAGGGAAAAAGAATAAATGAAGACATGTGCATAACAAACAAAGGTAAATCACCAAGATCACACTGTGAAATAGATAACTACTATGATACATGGAGAGATGATTCAAGTACAGAACTTCGCACTCCTGAAGACCAAAGAAATCCTTTTTATGATTCTAAAAAATAGGCTGAGTTCGAAGCTATGAAACGGGCTAAGTTTGAAGCTGAACAAGAAGCAGAAAGAAACCATGAGCTCTCAGTTTCTGATGAAGTAAAAGCACAGTTGGAACAGCAAGAGAAGAAGATAAAGGAATTGGAGGCTAAATTACAGAAAGCCCAAATTGCTGATCAAACAGCTGGTGGCCCAAAGTATGTCCCACCTCACAAGCAGGGTGATCATGGCGCAGGGCCCTCCAATCAACAAAATGCTCCTCAAAATCAGATTGGGAATCATTACAAGCAGCCAAATCATCCACCTCATATTCCCACACAGCATACGAGTATGTATCCACCTCATAATGCATAGTATAATAATCAGATGCCTCAGTATGAGCATCCGCCTATGCCTGCCCCTCACTAGCATGCAACCATGATCAGACAGTTTGATTTAACTAGTTTTCAGTTGTATCCTTACCCTATGGATGTCAGTTGGAGGAATATGGTGCCCAAATTTATAGGGAGTAATGTGATCATAGCTGAAGAACATTTAAGGAGTTTTAATATTTTCATTCAGGAGATAGATATGCCTTATGAAGATTTACACATGAAGTTGTTCATGATGTCACTTCTTGAAGATGCCAGGGATTGGTTCAATAGCTTACCAACATTCTCAATTAATTCTCTCCAAGCATTTCAAGACAAACTCTTAGAGCAATATGGGAATCAAAATGCTCTAGATGCAGCTCTTCATGAATTAATGAGAATTCAAAAAAATTAGAATGATTCAATCTATGATTTCAACAGAAAATTCAACAAGTTGCATACTAAAGTACCTCATGGATCAAGGTTGCTAGATTCTGTTGCACTGAGTGTTTATTTAAATGCATTTGATCCTAAGATTGGGTATGAACTAAGAAGTAGATCCCCAAGAGATTTGGATGAAGCACAGAAGATAGCACTGACAATTGAAAACAACATGAAGGCTGCTGGTATAACTAATAAAAGAGACAACCTGAGGCCTCCTCAGCAAAACAATAATTACCAATACAGACAAGAGAATACATACAGGAATGAAAATAGAAATGAAAGGCCGAGGATGCATGATATGCCTTACAATACAGATTGGAAAGATGGGAAACCTGTATCAGCTAGGCCCAGAAATAAAGAAACTCCAGATCCATTGAGCAAGAAAGGGACTTACATGGTGAGTAATAATTACTTTTGTGAAGTTTGTAATCAGTCACATTCCCTAGACTATTGTGTTGTAGCTCAAAGGATGCATGAAGATGGAATGTTGATGGAGAATGATGGAGAAGATCACAAGGTGTATTTGACTTCAAATGTTTTTCACCATGTTGAGGAAATAAATTCATCTTCAGAGGATGAAGGTTATGAATATGATGTTGCAAATCAGAAATATAATGTCCATATGGCTGAACAACAGATCTTTTATGATTCTAATGAAGATTACACACAGCCACATTCTGTTGAGGCGCCTGTTCAGTGTAGTGTGAGAAGACTAACTAAAGATGAAATTGAAAGGATCACTGTTGCTGCAGTTGAGAAAGCCAAAAGTCAATACTGGTTGAGAAACAGAAAAATAAATGAGCAAGATGGGGTTCGTGGGGGAATTTTTATAAAAGATCAAAAGGAAACATAGGAAACTGTAAAGAAGCCAGAAAACAAGCAGCATGATAAAATTGAACAGAAACCAGGCCAAAAAGAGGAACTAAAGGAATTAAATAAAGAAAATGAATTAAATAAAGAAATACAGGTGCCTGACCAGTCCAATAAAAAAGAGAAAGAAGAAAACAAAAGAGAAGCACCAGAATTAAAGAAGACTGTCAAGGTAGAGAGCTCCTCTTTTGATTTCACTCAAGCATTGTCCCAGGTAAAAATGTCTGTTCCACTACTTGAGATGATGAAAATTAAAGAATATAGGGATACTACTATTCAATTGATAACGAATGGAGAACATGTGAATGCTGAAAATAAAATAATTTTTAATAAGTCAGTAGGCAAAAAAAGATAAATAATTCAGAAGTATGTTTGGGTGATGTTTTAACAACTTCTCCACAAGTGGATCCTTTCTTCACCACATTGCTTATAAATAATAAATTGTTGAGAAATTGCTTGATAGATTCTGGTGCTGCTATAAACATCATGCCAGTCGGAGTAATGAAGCAGCTGGGCATGTGGGTTGATACATGTGAAGGGAAGTGTTATGCAATGGATAACATACTTGTACCTGTAGTGGGCATTATGAGAGGAGTTGAAGTCAAGCTGGCTACTTATCCATAGGTGGCTTACAATATAGACATAATAGTCATTGATACTCCTCCTCAATTCAAGATGCTTTTGTCAAGGCAGTGGACCGTAGCTGTAGGTGGAAATGTTCAATTTGATTTATCTTATGCTACAATACCATTGAATGGCCAGGAAGTCAAATTGTACAGGGAGCCAAGAATGAGCTAGCTTGTTGAATGTGTGCCATAGGAGCAAATTAATTATTTTTGTGATATTGATCTAGGAAGTTTTAAAATAGAACCAACTCAGCCATAATTAATTAATAGTGATCCAATTGAAAAACATATTACACAGAATTGCAATGATGTCTGGAAGATGTATTTTGATGGAGCCTACAGTCAAGAAGGTAATGGAGCTGGGATTGTATTTGTTTCGCCTAGAGGTATTACTTTTAAATATTCTTTTCTGTTAGAATTTGAATGTACAAACAATGTGGTAGAATATGAAGCTTTATTGACAGGCTTAAACATAGCTGTGAAACACAAGATTAAATTGCTGGCTGTTTTGGGTGATTCTAAATTGGTTGTTTCACAAATTAAATTAAAATATGCAGCAAAACACAAAAGATTAAAACAATATAGGAATGCTGTATGGGATACAACTGAATTATTTGATGCATTTTCAATTGAGTGGATTGACAGATCGAAGAATATAATGGCTGACTTTTTAGCAAATGTGGCACTCAAAAGAGATGAAAGTACATTGGCTGGGGTGTCACAGATTGAATTCAAGACAAGGCATGTTGTTCCTAGCTGGCAAGTTTTCAATGATGATACTAACCTTTTGAAATTCCTCAATTGTATAGATCAGTATGAAGCCCAAGAGATTCATTTCAATGCCTTTGTTGAGGAAGTAGATGGTAAACAAACTATGTTTGGCAAGGAGATCTTACAGCTCAAAACAAACAAGCTTCCTAAAGGATTAGTGGCACTAGAAACGATGTATGATGGAAGTGATTGGTCCCTTATGAATCAAACACTAGTCAGAAAGGAAGATGTTGAAGAAATTAACTTGGGAACTAAAATAGCACCAAGAAAGGTATACATTGGGAAGAAGATCAGCCCAACAATTAGGTGAATGTTGATTGAGTTGCTGAGAAAGTACAAACATGTGTTTTCCTAGTCATATGAAGATTTGAAAGCATACAGGGAGGATTTATTTCAGCATGAAATACCTTTGAAGCCAAATGCCAAGCCTTTTAGACAGAAGCAAAGACCTATAAATCCAACATTGGAGCCTAAGATGCAGGAGGAATTAACAAAGCTCAGAGATGGAGGAATTATTAAGCCAATCAGACATTCAACGTGGGTTTCAAATCTGGTTCCTGTGAGAAAGAAAAATGGTGACATCAGATTATGTGTGGACTTTAGAAATCTAAACATGGCTTCTCTCAAGGATAATTGTCCTCTACCCAACATGGAAGCAATATTACATAAGGTGACAGGCTGTGAGCTGCTGTCCATGATGGATGGGTTTTTTGGATACAATAAGGTCAAAGTCAAGGAATCTTAGCAATACAAGACAACATTCACTACTCCTTGGGGGACATACGTATACATAAGAATGCAATTTGGTCTCACCAATGCTGGAGCGACTTTCCAAAGAGCCATGGATGTTGCATTTGTTGATTTGATAAGTATTATCATGGTAGTGTATCAAGATGACTTGACTCCTTATTCAAAGAAGGCTGAAGATCATGTTCAACATCTTGAAAAGGTATTTATCAAAGCTCTTGAATATGGTATTAGTTTAAATCCAAAGAAGTTTCATTTTGCAATCATAGAAGGTAAGCTCTTGGGTCATATTGTTTCAAAAGAGGGAATTAGAATAGACCCTGAGAGAGTTGAAGCTATTGATAAGGTTCCTATTCCCAAAACTGTCAAGGCTATACAATATTTCTTTGGACAAATTAATTTTGTTAGAAGATTTGTTTCTAATTTTGCTGAGATCATCAAGCCCATATCAAAAATGTTAAAGAAAGGACAGAAAATGGATTGGACTGATGAAGCTTTGGATGCTTTTATGTCTATCAAAAGGGCTATCAAAGAGGCTCCTATTCTTAAATCTCCAGATTTTACAATGCCTTTTCATATTTTTTCATTTGCCTCAATGCATACTATTGCTGCTGTTATGTTACAAAAGAATAATGATGGTTATGAACAGCCTGTATCTTTCTTTAGTAAATCATTACAAGGGTCTGAATTAAAATATGACATAATGGAGAAACAAGCATTTGCATTAGTAAAGGTTGTAAAAGCTTTTAGGCCATATCTGGTGGGAGCAAAAATAGTTGCTTTTGTCCCTCATGCTGCTGTCAAAGACATTTTAACACAATCTAAAGTTACAGGGAAAAGATGCAGATGGATCAACAAGATTCAAGAATTTGACATGGAAATACAAATTACTAAGTTAGTAAGAGGCCAAGGCTTGGCTAAACTGATGGCAGAAACTAATATTGAGGCAAATCAAATCTACAATGTTGAAGAAGAGGTTGCAATTGCAAGTATTGAACACACTCCTTGGTATACTGATGTTATGCATTATCTTAAATATATGAAGTGTCCAGATGGATTGAGTGACAGCCAGAGGAGAACCTTGAAGTTGTAGGCATCAAAGTATGTCTTCATGGATGGAGATTTGTTTTGGAAAAATAGAGATGGAATATTGTTATTATGTTTGGATGAATCATAGGCCAAGCATGTTTTGAAGGAAATGCATGAAGGAGTTTGTGGAGGTCATTATTCAGCAAAGACAACTGCACACAAAATTCTCAGGGCTGGGTATTTTTGGCCAAAGGTTTTTAATGATTCTTTTACATATGTGAGAAAATGTGAAGCTTGCCAAAAGTTTTATGGGAGATTGAAGTACCAGGGTGCTTTGCCACTTCGAGCTTTGCAGGAAGATGCCCCTTTTCATCAATGGGGAATTGATTTCATTGGAGAGATACAAGAGAAATCAAGTGGAGGACATAGATGGATATTAGTTGCCACTGTTTATTTTACAAAATGGGTGGAGGCAATCCCAACCAAGCAGGCTACAAGCAAAGTTGTAACAAATTTCTTGATGGACAACATTATCACCAAATTTGGTACACCAGTAAAGATAATCACAGACAATGGGATGTGTTTCAGGTCTGATGAATTCAAAAGTTTTTGTGATAAGTATGGCATTACTATTTCTTATGCAGCCCCTTATCATCCACAAGCTAATGGTTAAGCTGAATCTAGTAATAAGAGTCTCTTGAAGACTATAAAGAGGATGCTGGGACAAAACAAGAAGGCTTGGGATTCAAAGTTGAAATTGGCTATGTGGGCTGACAGAATCACTGTGAAAAGGGCAATTAGAAAATCTCCATTTGAATTAGTATATGGTGCACAGGCTAGGATGCCTCTGCAGAATTTGTTACCAATTTACAAGTTTGTCTTACAGGAAGATTTGAAAGTTCTTGAACCCATGGAAGACAGGATGGAGCAACTTGCTGAACTGGATGAAGTAAGGAGAGAGGCCCAAAGTCAAAACATGAAGTTACAGGCACAAATAAAGTATCTATATGACAAGAAGACAAAGAATAGAAAATTTGAAGAAAATGATTTGGTGTTGATGTGGAATGCAAGGTGTTAGGAGAAAGGCAAGCATGGTAAATTTGAAGCTCTTTGGCTGGGACCTTTTGTTGTTACTATAAAGAAGGGTGAAGATTCATACTATCTGCAGAACATGGCTGGTGAAGATTAGGAATTGCCTGTTCATGGGCAATTCTTGAAGCTTTTCTTCTCTTGATCAACGCAGAGGATTTAGTGTTGCCAGTGCATGGACAACTCTTGTGTATCCTCTTTAAAATTATTTTCCATGCACAGTAGTTCTAGGTTTTCATCCACTTCCATTCCACTCTCATTTTCCATTCACTTCCATCTTGCATTCACTTTGCATTCACTGCCACTTCGCATTCATTTCCGTTACCATTCATTCCATTGTTGCTCATTGGTTCATCATTTTTGTGTCTGGTCTACTCACCTAAAGATTCTGGATCCTTTCAATGATCTCGCATTCATTCATCCCCAGATGGAGCCGTTGTTGGAACTGTAAAAATCTGGTGTTGTTACATTGGTTTTCATTCATTAATTTCCTTTTTTGATCCTACTATATGCATATTTCACCCATTCTTGCCATATTGTCCCAGTGAATCCGTTGGGTCATGCATATTTTTCATTCTTGGTCATATCGACATAGGTCTCCCATTGTCTCCCCGACCCATTGTGTTTTTCTGCTAATATCTTTTGTTTTAGGTGTTTCGGTGTGACAGCAGTGAGGTCTCCCCGATCCATTTTTCTCTTGGAAAATGTCTGTTGCCTATCGGCAAGGTGTTTCTCTTGTGTTGGAGACAATAGAGACATCTATCGGTGTGTGTTATGGCTATCAGGATAGGGTCTCACCAAATTCAATGTGTCTCCCCGACTTGTGCTTGGAACGGTTTATCGGCGGGAGTCAGGTCTTCACTGAAGGGTCTTAGCGATGTGTGCATGTTTCATCGACAGAGCATAAGGTTCTTTCAAGTGGCTTTTGGCATAGGTCTTGCTCTGTCTCGGTGACGCGGGGATGATTTCTGACTTTTGGTGAAGTATTGTTCTCTACGGGAGGTCTCCCCAATTGTTGGGTGTTATGGCAACTTTCTTGGTGGGCGCTCGTCAGTGGGAGATACATGGTATCATAGCGACACATATATGTGCACAAGATCATCGATATGAGCTGGGGAGATCACCATAAGGTCTCGGCGAGTGACCTTCGATCTCGCCGATGAAGAACGTGAGGAGCTCTATCGTCATAGGGGTGGCTTTGTCTTGGAGAATTGAAATTTAACACAATTTGGAACCTTCGACATAGTAATGTATAGTCTACAGGAGGTCCCCCCGACATCGATTTGTCTTGCCGATTGCTCGAGGGGTGTTCTTTTCGGTGAGAAAATCTTGTGGTCCTGGAAAAGTTGAATACTATAAAGATAGCTCGGTGTGACCTATGTGATCTTGATATATCGTCTCCCCGAGAGCGATGGGCTACGGCGACACTTCTTGTTTTCGATGAAACTCAAAATGGTCTGTGTGACATCTTACCGACCCAGGTGAGCTACGGCGAATGTGAACACAGTGGACGCAGGACGATAGCGTTTGAATTGCCTTCGACAGGACGATATGGTTGTCTCACCGACTGCTCACTGGTGAAAATGGATTTTCAAAATCTTGTGGCCGACATGTTGAATGTTTTGAGGCTGTTGCTAGCCAACTTGAATTGGGCCCGAATCTTGTGGAGGGCCGACATATTATTTTATTTTGATATTTTTCTCTCATGTTGATGTATAAATAAGCATGTTGTAGTTGTTAATTAGGGAGTTACCAGACATTGGATTTTTGGTATACTGTAAGTAGATACAGTAAAATAAAATTATTAGACTAGAGGCTATTATTGCATGATTTCATAATGGAGGTATTTATGAGATTCAGCTGATGTTGCTGCATTTCTCTGGTATCAATTATCTGTGGAATTGAAATGAAAAATATTGCTAAGTTGTCTCCATGAATGATTTTTCTGGTTATTTAAATTGACATAACAAGTTTATGTTCAATTTATCAATACACATTTGTTGTATTTGTGTGATTAATCAACTGGTTCTTTCAAGCAAAGATTAAATCCTTTTATTGATCACAGTAATCAGAGAAATTCATTTTGGATTATTGAAGTAGAACTTAGTAGTCACATTGTTGCATGTTTATCAAGTTGTAAACAAAACATATGCCAGATAATTTGTGTTTCTCCAGAAAGTGTTGCTTATCTTGATCACATTTGACTCCGCATACCCAACAAGGCACTAGTCTCTGCACTTCATCATTATAAATTCATTCAGTTTCTTTTAATTGAGTATCTAGGACTTAGATCAGATTACTATCACAATTTTCAAGTTAGATATCATCTGTTCACTCCCATGTGCCATTGTGAACAAGTGTTTTAAGAGGATTGATTGCAAGTTAAGTCTGCATTAATCAGAAAGGTATACCTGCCTTGGTTTTGCAGCACCAAAAGAGTAGAAGGTTTAATTGTTTAAAACCTTGTTCTGTTACCCTAAAACGTTGTGAAAGCTTGGCAACCTTTTGTGGTTAAAACCTGCATTTTTGAGAGCTAACAGGTTGTTTGTCCATTACGGGTGTTAATGATCAAGGCAATAAGTCTGTTGCACCCCCGAACCAGAATTTACAAATCTTTACCAACCATATTCCTAAACACAATATTTCATTTGTTAAGGCTAGTGAACCTTGAAACCCTCAAGTCATAAACATTGATACAAATAATTAACAACATGATATAACTCCAAATGTTACCCAAGTTACTCCTATGGATGAACTTGTGGGTGTGATAGACGTTATCCCTCGCAAGGGCCCAACCAACAAAAATCTTGATATCACTTTTTCTTCCAAATATATACTTAAAACACTTCTTGATGGTCCTCTTTACATAGCCGGTCAAATCTATGATAAGCCAACCAATGGGATATTAATAGATCCTTCCTGTGGCAAGAATGTGATCATAGAAGAATTTTTAGTATTACATGAGTTGTATCAAGATGATTATAACAAACCAATTGCATGGATTAAAACACATACTAGTTTTGTGTGCCCTACGATCGGATCAATCGTACTCCCCTTACTAATAGGACCCAAGACTTTGGATGTAACATTTTCTATTATTCCACAATTGAACCAATTTCGTCTATGATTGGGTCATCCTTGGCTTTGCTCAATGAAAGTGGTACCTTCATTTTTTCACAAGTGTTTGAAGTTTCCACATGGCAATGAAATATTTACCATACACCATAGTGGCTTTAATCTGTTATCCTCTATTAAAGGTAATTTTTCCTTAGAATCCTTTTCACTGAAACCTATGGAACACGTCACCCCTCGAAAAGATTTCTTTTTCATAACCTACCAAAAATTTAAAGCCAAACGAATAGCCGAGTTGTCTCTTCGTAACATATCCTCATCCGCTACCACTCCTCCTATCCTAGATGAAACTATTCTTTAGCCAAAGTCTAACATTGAACAAATCATACATGAGCTCCCAACTGTAGAAACTTCACCTCCATCATTTAAACATCCAAGAGAAAATGAACCAAACCCTATCATACCTCACCACATTAAACAAGTTTATAAAGCTAAAGATAAAGTGATTGACCCATCTTCTTTGGTTCCTCCCATTCTTCCCCCTCAAGAAGACAAGGAACCTATGACGGATCAAACCACTCTTACACCTCAACAACTTCAAAAAAAAATTTAATGAAACTGTGGTTCTTGAGAGTGTAGGTGGCGTCGTCGTCTCCTTGCTCGTCAAATGCAAAACAAAAATAACAAAGAAAATAAACCTATGCCTTTGACAAAAGCAATAGATGATCACCCTCTTCCTTCTGACCTGCCACAAAATAGTATAGTCCAGCCCTCATAACAAAATGAACAAATCCAGTAGCCACAACTTTTGATATATCCTTCCTTATAAATCACCCTTCGTCGTCCTGTTGTAATAAATCTTGATGATGATGATGATGAGGCAATCACAAAAATAGATGAATTGCATAACGATCTCAATTCTTTATTTTCATCTACCATGAGCTTAAATGATAAATCTTCTTCACCAAGTGAGGAACCTAGTACATCTCCTAGTTCAACACTTGCAATTCTTCCTTTGGACAGCCAACTGCCCTCGCAATACACTGAACATGATTGGGAGGCAGATGACTTGTTAGAAAATTGATTTGCATTCACCTTACTAGCCTTCTATATTTTTTTTGTTTTATGTACGTATTGTGTTCCCCCTATATCGTTTGTTTAATCTTCTCTCTCTTTGTACACTTCCTCTCTTTGTACCTTTATTCTTCTATCTGTTGTACATTATCTTTTCCTTTTTGTTTTATTTTTTCCTTTTGGGGATGACACAAGGCATTGAGACCGAAATGTCTCCTTCATGTTGACCCAAAAGCTTTTCCTTTATTTCACCTTTTTCTTTTCTTTTCACTTGTGTTTCTCCTTTTGGGGACGATGCAAAGCATTGAGACCGCAATATCTCTTCCATGTTGACCCAAAATGGACTCATCTTTTTCTTCTTTTTTTTCTGCTCTCTTTGTGTCATTCTTCCAGTTCTATGTGCTTTGGGGAATGATTCCATTTCCGAGCTCCTTAATAAAAACATTGCAACAATGAACATACTAACCTGAAATCCATAGATCCCTTATGTGTTTGGTGTGTTCTCTTTTTCGGGGGGAAACTCCCTTTCCTTTTGTTCTCTTTTTTATTTACATGATGCAACATAACTCAGAAACATATGATTGGCATAGGGCTTTCTGAGTTGGCTCACATGTCTTGTTTTCTTTTTTCATTTTTCTTTCCTTCACTACTTTAAAGTAATTACTCACAGAATGGTGTGTAGCAATTCCTTTAAAGTGGGGGGCATACATTACCATATTTCATTTTTCATTTTTGGTTCTTAGTGCAGCCTTGTCATTTCATATGATGTGTTCGTCACTTTGTGGATGACATTGGGTGTGATGTCTTTCATAAGTGGGATCTATCTTAACATATTATGTTCCTCTTGGTTGCCTAATGTGACACACTGCATCCCCTAAGTTCTGAATATTTTATTCTTTGATTGGTCCTCTCTTGGAGACATTAGACACAATGTTCCCTAAGTGGTAGACCTTGTATAAACTTAACAAGACTCCTTTGAACATCTTTTACATTTTACATTTTACATTTTTTTACATTTTACATTTTTACATTTTTGCCACCTTGCATAACGTAGCTTGCATGCCTGTGGTAACTTTTCATTTGTTCATGAGTTCTAAGCATACGAAGCTTTGCTTGTCTCATGAAGCACAAACTAAAATTTTCCTTTGTGGCACCTTGTTAAAGTTATTAGGAGGTATAACTTTGATATGGTTGAGCGGGAAGCCCATTCTGAGGCATGACTTTCCCCATAGCCACCTTTGTGTTTGTGAGTGCATACCAACTAGTGTATGTATCTCTCCTTTTTGGGATTTCTCACCCCGTGAACAACCAAAAGTTCCATGGCCCTAGAGTGAGTATACTTGGGCTTTCTCACCTAGTGGACAGTCATAAGTTTCTTCGCCCTAGAGTTAGTTCACATTTCTTATTTCAAACAACTAGCCTAGATATAATCCATAATAAGTTGGACAAATGATCGAAGCTTTCATTCCTTTTCATCATCATGTGTGTTTCTTCTATTCTTATGTTTGGTTTGTCATGAGATCTTGATCCTCGGGGCTTGATCATCCCTCCTGATTATTGTTTTTTCATCTTATCAACATGAGTACATTAGGATCCCTTTTAATGTGCATGTTGAGCTACTTTAGCGAGAGTTTGAATCAAGTTCATACTCTCACTAAAGTGGGGGCTTAATGTGTCACCAGAAAAATGTATAGTTGACAATTTTACACTCGAGTCTTTCTAATGGGCTTTGGATTGATTTTTCCTAGGCTTAATGTTGTAATGTGGCTTAAAAATTCAAATTATGATGTCTTATGAAGGTGTTGTGAAGTGTTGTAAAACATTTCTACACTTTTCTAGACTCTATTCATTACAATTCACCTAAAAATCACCTTTTTATCACTTATTAAGTCCTATTTTGAAGTGTTGTAAAGTCTTGTAACAATATTTCATGCTTTTCTAGGCTTAATCTCACTAATTCAATCCTTTCTCATGTCTAAATGACCCCTTAATACACTTTTCGGTCATTTTCAAGTGTGTTGTTAAGGATATTCCCGTTGGACAACTTTTAATGCCCCAAATTTCCTGACACCCACTTAACTTGCTTAAGTGGGACCAAGTCGCCCATATGGGAAACTTAGTCCTTTTTGGCACAAAACTCAAAATTATTTTAAATTTCTAGCGGAAACTTAGTCAGCCTGCGATGTGTTACTTTCAAGAAATTTTAGTAAAATCAAGTATAAATAAGGGTTTTTCACCTCATTTTACATCTCCAATCTCCTACAATCATCTATCTTCAAATCACATACAATCTCTTGCACTCATTAAGCATTCAAGCAAATCAAGCATTATCAAGTCAAGCTATTAGAGTTCTTCATTGCATATCTTCATATTTGAACATTAATGGTGTGGTAAGTTTATGACATTTGCATGTTATCTATTTATCACTCTCTTTTCATCTCATTTCATTGTTTAGGGTTTTATTACCAAAGTGGGGTTTGACCAAGGCAAACCCCTATTCTCGAACCCTTAACCATTTCCCCCCTTTTGCATGTGACTTTTGTATGCAGATTTGTGAAGCAATAGGTGTTGAAAAGTGAATAAAAAGTGCATCAAGTCAATCAAGTCAACATCATCTTATTTCAAGCTTGGAGAGACTTTTTGCCTCGCTTCCTACAAAATTAAGTACAAACACTTGTCAGAAAAGGAAGTGTAGACCTGAGACTACAATATTTTGAACCAAATTTCCTGAAATCTATAGGTGGAATAAGTTGCCACTAGGGGCGAATTAGTCCTACTTTCGGGCCTGAAAACTGATTTTGACATTTTTGGATACCCATTTGACATATTCCCGTTCTGGCAATGTTTCCCAAAACTGGGACTAAGTTGTCCAGACTGGCCTAAGTGTCCCCGTCAACATTCCAGTCAAATTCTTTAGGATTCCATAATCTTCTAACATCAAAATTCTGATTCTAGGTGCATCTCTTTCATTTTGTCCTGTTATTTCATCATTTAGTTGCATTCTTAGGCATTTCTACATATCACATTGTGTTTTCTAGCACTTCACATTTTCATAGTTTTGCATCATTAAATCATTTCAATTTTAGATCAGAACAATAGGACATCTTAATTAATCTTAATACATCTCATTAACATTAGTCTTGAGTGTAAAATCTTCCATTTTTTTCCCCCATCCAATCCCCTTTCTCCTTTTAGGTGAAAAACCCTAGGCGGAGCAAAGCATTGTGAGGGGAAAACCAAAATCAACGTTTACACATGTATGCTTGTACGCTATGTATGTATGTATGTATGAATTCTTGCATGTATGTATGTATGCATGTGTGTATGCATGTATATTGTATCTACAAATGTACATGTATGCTTGTATTTATGTAGGATTGTATGTACATATGTATTATGCTTGTATGTATGTAAGTATGTATGTATTTATGTATGTCTTTAGAGGGAGGGATAATTTTAAGAGAGAGAGAGAGAAGGGGTGGAAGTGAGAGTTTAAGAGAGAGGGAGTGGGAGATAAGGAGTTGGAGTAAGAGGGACTTAGCTAGGTAGGGTGGGAGAGAGAGAGAGAGATAGGGGGTGGGAGAGAGAGAACTAAGAGAGGGAGAGAGAGAGGGGGGGAGAGAGAGAGATAGGGAGGAGAGAGAGAGAGGGAGAGAAAGAGAGAG
>VDFB02364139.1:0-32941 GCA_007258455.2 Sequoia sempervirens | reverse complement strand
TCATGAAAAGAAGAAATTGGATATGGTTGACGAAAAACAAGCTAATTGAAGAGGAACCTCAACCATCAAAAAGAGAACAGGTATTGGCAGCACAAAGGGCACGAATGCAAAAGCATCGTGGTAAGACAGATTTGGATACCATAGTGAATGTGGAGGAACACTAAGCACAAGTGAATGTGGAGGAACACTATCTACTACAAATGAATATGGTTGGACACCATCCACCGCATCTCAAGTTGAGAGTACATCATCACTTAGATTTGATGAAGAAGGTACACCATCATCCCCATGTGAACCTCAAGGTATGTCTTCTACTCCACCCTTGATCAAAGGTACACAATCTAGCACACCTCAATTAAATATTGATGAAATTCCTAATGTTGAGATGTATGTACCTAGGAGAACACCACCTATAATTTTGCGTAGAAAACCAAAGTATTTGATTAATATTGATGAAGATATTTTGTAGCACATGGAAGGTAAGATTCCAACATGCACTTGTAGAAGATATGTTGATAAGATTTGGATATTCTTCTTTGAAAGGATAAATGAGACTGCATAATGTCAACTATTTGTTGAAATGATATGGGGTATAAAGTATAGAAACATTATGAAGACTCTTGGGTTGAGAACATTGAATGCTTCAAGTGAAAACACTATTGTGAAGAATATAATGAATGCTTATGAGAGTGTGGGTAAGACCTCATGCTCAAAGGATAGTAATGTTACCTGATGTGTCATTACATCAAATTTGGTAAGTATTCAAACAAAGAGAGCTCGTCTCATTAGAAAGACGAGTGAAAAAATGAGAATTAGTAGAAAAACTTTATCAAGATCCATTCAAATGCAACAAAGAATTGAGGGCACCGATTCAAATGAACTATGGGCATTCTCGGGGAGACTGCCACAAAAAGATAAAAAAAGTTATTGAAGTATTGCAAACACTAATTGAAGATTATTGGAAGAATAACACAAGGCCATCTCTAAATCAAAGGGATGTGGTAAGAAGGAGAATTAGTAGTTGGAACCATGAGCCACATCCATAAAGCAGTTTTTGGATATGAATCAAACCCAATTTTTTCGTAAATTTCAACAGGATTATCCTCAAATTAGTATTTGTCAAAGATATTTTAAAATGCTTAAACCTTTTTACGTCAAGATAAATCATACACGCACTACTTGTTGTTGTAGAATACATATTGAATTCTCTAACCATTATGGTGTTTATCATTCTATATGTTTAGATTTGCATACTAATAATGTTTTGCAAGATTGTGGCATAGATGCCCCACCAACATCTTCAAGAGAGTTCTTATCAAAAAACTTATGTGAAATAGAGGATTGCCAAATATTCTATAGGACAACATGCTTGGATGGTTCATGCGACCATTGTGGTGGCTTATAGCGTATTCCAGTATATCAACATATGAGAAGCATAGATGAGGTGGTACAAAAACTAGTAGAGTTCGGGACTTGTATAAAATAGTGGCATACATTACAAAAGATGGTAATCAAGCAAAAATGTGTGATTTGGTTATTTATAAGATTCCAATGTATTAGTTTATGTCCATGTTTCATGACAAAATAGTGTATGAGTATACAAGGCATACCCATAGAGCTCGATGGCTAGATACACAATTCAAGCTATGCAAGGACACCTTTCTAGTTGGCAGTATAGTATTAGTGGTTGAATTTGCAGAGAATTACACTCTACATCCATAGTGTGAGGTACAATCACAATATTACAACTCCACACAGGTTTTGATATTTGTGCATATAACATTCATTCATCCAACTAATAGTACAGAGGACCAAAGGAATGTATCGAGGGAGTATCACTTTTATATTATTGATGATCACACACATTCTCCAAAGTTTGTGTAAGGTTGCTTTCAGATGTTCTACAGTGATTTGGCTTAGAGAGGCATGGGTGATCCCACAATCTAGTGGTTTACAATTTTTTGCCAAACTAGACACTGAAATTATTATTTTTAACTAAATCTTCACATTTGAGCACCTATAGTGGCTAAATCGTGAGGAATTTGAAGATGATGCAAACTAGAGTCGTCACATTTTGTCTGTTGATTCTAAAAAAAAAATTCAAAAATTTTGGAATTAGATTGCACTTCTTTTTCCGTCTCCCATGAAAACTGGTTTTTTCTTAGAAAACAACATTTTAAAAAAGTGGTGCGCATTGTATAATGCATAACTTTTTTTCCATGAAGGATAAAATTCTAATTCTTTCGAATTTATATTTGTAACTCTGATATCTAGTGCTTCCACTTGGTTAGATAGTTTTTATTGAATTATTTTTCTTTAATCAAGTTTTGAAGTCAAACCAATTACAATTCAGACATTGCACGACTGTATAATGCGTAAATTTTTTTGTTGGATCAAGGACTTCAATATCTGGTGCACTCATATTTTTCAATTTTTTTTTTTGATAATCTGCTATTTTTCCACATGTGTAGAACAAAGACCTTCATTTTTGATGAAAAACCTATGTTTAATAAAACTAAAAAAATAAATACATAATAAAACCAAAAAATATTAAAATTATATTTGTTGGATAGCTCATTCTGAGGACTACTTGATTCTAGTTGGGTTTGTGAGGACTCCTCCATTTTCATCCTCAACCAAAGCTTCGAAGCATAAAAATTTAGAATTTTTTTTTTGTTTTAGGGGGAGAATGATGAATAAGAGGGGTTCGTACGAACCCCTAGGGGTTCGATCGAACCACCCTTCAATGTGAATTTCCTTTTGTTATTTTGGGCAGGAAATGTGGGCCCAGTAATTAATGGGTTCACTTGAACCCTAGTTTGGAAGAACCCCTTTTGGGTTCGGTCAAACTTGTAGGTTTATTCAAACCCATAAAACCAATTTTTTTTCCATGGGGTCATTTTTTCTTAGTTTTCTTTCCTCCATAAAATTGTAAACCACTATTGTGGCTTCACCCACTTAGCATACGGTCGACATATAATATGGTTGAATAATTCTGCAGCACAATTCAAGAACTCACGCATGTTTTACTGGTTGAGCAGGATGCATGTCATTACAAGTGTTCAACATATGTGGAACTTTTGTGAGGCCAAGCATGGAAAGGGGAGGCATGATGGTGTAGGAGCATGTGTGAAAAGAGCATTAGCACAAGAAGAGTTAAAGTATAAAGACAATACAAAGTTGACAAATGCAAAATGAATCATCGAGTGGTGTAATGCTTTGATGGGTCTAGGTAATGAAGGTATGTTTTTAGTTCGTAGATTTTTTTGGTTGATGGATGATACTAACATTGCACCATATGAGGATTGTTCTACACTAACAGGATCAAGTGATCTACACTCTTTCCTTAGCTCAGATGTAGGTTCATCGAGTATCAATACATGGAAGATGGCATGCTTTTTTTCTTCATGTGCAATGCATGCCTGGAATGATTGTGAGTCATGGGAGTGGGTTGAGAAATGTTTGACAAGTTATATTATCCCACTTCACACATATCGCCCTCCGACAACATTGAAACTAACACAAATGGATTCATTAGTCGACTTTGACCACATATTAGATCTAGTTCAACTAGGTAATATATCTACTTGCTTAGTTTTTAAAATTTCTATTGTTATCTTACTTTGTAGTGTATTTGTAATGTTGACTAATTTCAAGAGATTTGCTACACATATCAATGCAAGGAATGTTTATGTGGTTATTGCAGATGAAGACAAAGAAGAGGGAACAAACTATTACTTGTGTCATTGTGTTGAGGCCAAAACTAAATTGGAGGCCCTAGTTATAGATGGAGAAAACATTGAATACCCTACATGCTCAATTGTTGTTACTGGAATGTGGCTTAGAAGGTACCCACATAAGAGTGTTAAATATTGGTTGTTTCAGGACTTTGACACGCATCATAAGATTCTTCATTACTCAAACCTTATCATGGCATCCAATGTTCATTTAACCAAATATGGGGGTAGACCTTTGAACAAGACCTTATGGAAGTTTTGTGAGTCTGACCATGAGGCAATACTTGACACAATAAAGAGTAGAGCAGACCCAGATGGTTGGTTGGATTAATTTGTAAGATGTTAATGCTATCATCTTCTTTTATTTTTCCTATTTGTAAGTAACCTACTAAAAATTGATTGGTGTCCCCTAGCAAAAAATGTTGATTTATGAGCCATCCAAGATAATCTCAACCAAAAAAACAATGCAACATCCTTATTTTGATGATCTTGACAAATCTCAATTATGATTTTAAGCCATTATAAAAGTGTGTGCAAAGCTTGGTGAGGGAATTTCAAGTTATTCATTTTAAATTAACCTTATCATGAGCACTTATGATGTAGACATTATAAGAGCATCTCAAATTTCAAGTTATTCTATTCATGAGAGGCATTGTGTGCAATAGGTATCTTGGAACTCCCAATGAATATGTATGACTAGGAGTGACTAATTTGAGAGACTAACATGCCTATTCTCAATTGAAGCATCAAGATTTATGCCTTGTTGTTCCCGAGTTGGAACCAAATGGTGTGGATTTGTTGTCTATAAGTGCCTTCCATCTATTTTCATTTCATTTCCATTTTGGGTGCTCTTTCTTTGTCTTCTTTTACTTTACATATTTGTAAGTAAACTACTAAAAATTGATTGGTCTCTCCTTGTAGAAAATGATGATTTATGAGCCATCGAAGAGAATCTCATCAAAAAAGTAATGCAATATCCTTATTTTGATGATTTTGACAAATCTTAATTTTTATTTGAAGCCATTATAAAAAAGCGTGTGAAGCTTAGCGAGGGAATCTCAAGTTATTCATTTGAAGTTAACCTCATCATGAATACCTATGATGTAGACATTATAAGAGAATCTCAAATTTATGAGTGGCATCGTAAAAGATCTATGATAACGGAGTACCTAAGGCATTGTGCCTACAAGTACAAGTACTTGGGTTTCAGAATGGTGTATGAATCATATTAGACACTTGTAGCACAAACAGAAGAAATAAGGCAACCAAATAAATCTCATTTTATTGTAAACATCATATTATTAATATAGTGAGTGTAATAACTATTGATGGTTACTAATCATTCTTTTTTTTCTTTTATTCTCTCCCTATTATAACTAGCACCAATTGACTAACTTATTATAAAAACTTCATTTATTAAAACAAATCAACCTAATGATTATATATCAATATCAATATAGCATACAGTCTATTGAAATAAACACTCGTAATGAGATTTACTCAAATATTAAAATTTATAGCTGCCCTCAAATATTTGTAATTCAAGTAACGTAATCCCTTAACAGTCCAAATTACAAAAGGGCAACAATCTTTGATGACTTGTTACCCAGATACCGTGTTAATTATGGGCATTCCACCTGAGGCATCAGGATCATGTAGGGAATCTCTACAATAACCTCTCTCAATTTTTGTTATCTCAGAGTCATTTTTCCATGGTGTCCAATTTTGACTTGATAGAAAAAGTGTCAATTACAAGCAATATAAAGTTGCAAAGTGGTGTAACTTTTGTTCTGCAACTTGTGTGACCAAACTGACTGTTCCAATGCATCTAAATGGGTATGTTTACACTAGGCACAGTCCTCTTTTGTACCCAAACATGCTGAATCACTCTGAGCTATGTTCAACCGAATTGATTCCTTAAGAGTCCAAAGTGTACAAGGGCAACAATCTTTGACGGGCTATTACTCAAAAACTATGATGCTTAAGAACTCTTCATCTGAGTCTACGAGATTACGTTGGTCCCCTCTACAATAACCTCTCAGTTTTTGTTATCTTTGAGTCATTTTCTCATGGTGTCCTATTTTCACTTGATGGAAAAAGTGTCAAATGCAAGCAGTGTAAAGTTGCAAAGTGGTACAACTTTCATTCTGCAACTCGTCTGACCAAACGAACTGTTCCAACACATTCGAATGGGTACATTTACACTAGGAATGGTCCTCTTTCCCACCCAAACATGTGGAATCACTCTTAGCTATGTTCAATCAACTCAATCCCTTGAGAGTCCAAAGTGCAAAAGGGTAGCAATCTTTGACGGGCTATTACTCACAAATCAAGGTGCTTACGAACTCTCCATCCGCGCCTACGGGAGTGAGTTGGGCCCCTCTACAATAACCTCTATCAATTTTTTGTTATCTCAAAGGGTGATCCCATAGTAGTGGTTTACAATTGTTGGCCAAACTAGACACTGAAATATTTTTGCTAACTAAATCTTCACTTTCAAGCACCTATAGCGACTAAACCGTGAGGAATTTGAAGATGATGCAAACTAGTGATTTGTGACATTTTGTCTATAGATTCTAAATATATTTAAAAAAATAAAATTGGAATCAGATTGCACTTCTTTTTCCATCTCCTTCAAAAACTATTTTTTTCAGAAAACACTATTTATAAGGAGTGACGCTCACCATATAATGCATAACGTTTTTTCCATGAAGGATAAAATTCTAATTATTTTGAATTTAGATTTGTAACTTTGATATCTAGTGCTTCCAATTGGTTAGATAGTATTTTATTGAATATTTTTCCTTAATCAAGTTTCGAAGTCAAATTAATTATAATTCAAACATAGGTGGACCATATAATGTGTAACTTTTTTTGTATGTATCGAAATTCAATTTTTTTTGTTGGATCAAGGACTTTAATATTTGGTGCACTCATATTTTTCAAAAAAAATAAATGATAATCTACTATTTTTCCACATGTGCAGAACAAATAGCTTGATTTTTGGTGAAAAATATATGCTTAATAAAACTAAAAAAAATGCATAATAAAACCAAAACATATTAAAATTATAGCCATTGGATAGCTCATTCTAAGGACTACCTAATTCGAGTTGGGTTTGTGAAGTCTCCTCCATTTTCATCCTCAACCTAAGCTTCGAAGGGCCAAATTTTTATTTTTTTTGTGCCAGAGAGCAAGAAGGTGGGAAAAGGGGGGTTCGAGCGAACCCCCTTTCAAAAAGGGTGTTCCTTATCTTTTTTGGTAGGAATGGTGGGGCATTTCATTAAATGGGTTCATTTGAACCTAGGTTCTAGTGAACCCTCTTTTGGTTCATTTGAACCAAATAGTTCACTCAAACCCCAAAAACAAATTTTTTTCCATGGGGTCAATTTTTTCAACTTTTCCTTCCTCACTTCAATTGTAAACCACTTTTGTGGGTTTACTCTGGAGTGGTTTTTCCATGGTGTCCATTTTTCACTTGATAGAAAAAGTGTCAAATATAAGCAATGCAAAGTTACAAAGTGGTGCAACTTTAGTTCTGCAAATCGTGTGACCAAATAGACTATTCCAATGCATCCATATGGGTGGGTTTACTCTAGGAATGGTTCTCTTTCACACCTAAACATGCAGAATCACTCTGAGCTACATTCAACCAGTAGAATCCCTTAAGAGTCCAAAGTGCAAACTAGCTACAATCTTTGACGGGTTGTTATTTAGACATCGTGATGCTCATAAAATTCTTGTTTGAGCCTATGGAATTGCGTTGGACCCCTCTACAATAACTTCTCTCGATTTTTGCTATCTTAGAGGCATTTTCCTGTGGTGGCGAATTTTCACTTGAGGCTAAAGTTGTCAAATGCAAGTAGTTGAAAGTTGAAGAGGTGCAACTTTTGTTTTGCAACTTGTGTGACCAAATAAACTGTTCCAACACATTCGGATGGGTACGTTTATGCTACGAATGGTCCTATTTCACACCCAAACATGCTAAATTGCTCTAAACTACATTCAATCGATAGAATCCCTTAAGAGTCCAAAGTGCAGAACGGCTACAAACTTCAACATGTTGTTACTCAGATACCATGATGCTTAGAAAATTATCGTCTAAGTCTATGAGATCACATTGGACCCCTCTACAATAACCTCTCTCAGTTTTTTCTATCTTGGAGGCATTTTCCTGTGGTAGCAAATTTTCACTTGGGGAAAAATTGTCAAATGCAAGTAGTTGAAAGTTGCAAAGTGGTAAAACTTTCGTTTTGCAACTCGTGTGACCAAACGAACTATTCCAACTCATGTGGGTGGGTATTTTTACGCTAGGCATGGAACTCTTTCACACCCAAACATGTTGAATCACTCTGAGCTACATTCAACTGGTAGAATACCTTAAGAGTCCAAAGTGCAAAATGATTGCAAACTTCAGCATATTGTTACTCAGATATTGTGATGCTTAGAAACTTCTCATCTAATTTAATGTGATCATGTTGGGTCCCTCTACAATAATTTCTCTTGGTTTTCGCTATCTCAAAGGTGTTTTCCCGTGGTGGCAAATTTTCACTTGGCAAAAAAGTTGTCAAATGCAAGTAGTTGAAAGTTGCAAAATAGTGCAACTTTCATTCTACAACTCGTGTCACCAAATGAACTATTCCAATGTGTCCAGGTAGGTATTTTTATGCTAGGAATGGTCCTCTTTCTCGCCCAAACACGTTGAATCACTTTGAGCTACATTCAACCGGTAGAATCCCTTAAGAGTCTAATGTGCAAAATGGTTGCAAACTTCAGCATGTTGTTACTTGGATACCGTGATGCTTAGAAACTTATTGTTTGAGCCTATGGGATTGATTTGGGCCCCTCTACAATAACCTCTCTCATTTTTTGCTATCTCAGAGGCATTTTCCCTTGGTGGAAAATTTTCACTTAGGAAATTTTTTGTCAAATGCAAGTAGTTGAAAGTTGTATAGTGGTGAAACATTCATTCTACAACTTGTGTGACTAAAAAAATAGTTCCAATGCATCTAGGTGGGTATGTTTACACTAGGAATGGTCCTCTTTCACACCTAAATATGTTGAATCACTTTGAGCTACATTCAACAGGCAAAATCTCTTAAGAGTCCAAAGTGCAAAATAACTGCAATCTTCGACAGGTTGTTACTCAGACACCATGATGCTCAACTTCTCATCTGATCCTATGGGATTGCATTGGGCCCCTCTATAATAACCTCTCTTGATTTTTGCTATCTTGAAGGAATTTTCTTGTGGTGGCAAATTTTCACTTGGGGAAAAAGTTGTCAAATGCAAGTAGTTGAAAGTTGCAAAGTGGTGCAACTTTCATTCTGCAACTCGTATGACTAATCAGACTATTCCAATGCATATGTATGGGTATGTTTACATTAGGCATGGTCCTCTTTCACACCCAAACATGCAGAATCACTCTGAGCTACATTTAACTGGCTCGATCCCTTAAGGGTCCAAAGTGCAAAAGGACAACAATCTTTGACGGGCTATTACTCAGAAACCACGATGCTTACGAACTCTCTGTCTAAGCCTACGAGATCGTGTTGGGCCCCTCTACAATAACCTCTCTCAGATTTTGTTATCTCAAAGTCATTTTCTCATGGTGTCTAGTTTTCACTTGATGGAAAAGTGTCAAATGCAAACAGTGTAAAGTTGCAAAGTGGTGCAACTTTTGTTTTGCAATGTGTGACCAAATAAACTGCTCCAACACATCTTGATAGGTACATTTATGCTATGCATAGTCCTCTTTCACACCCAAACATGTGGAATCGCTCTGAACTACATTCAATTGACTTGATCCCTTATGATGGCATGCAAAACAATCGAAAAGAGAAACATACAAACGACAATTGAGAAGTCCGAATTTTCCACACAAAAAGCATATGATCATCCTCAATTCTAGCAAGCGCAAGATGTTTTTTAATTATCCTCCTTTCCCTTACAACAATTTACAACCAATTGTAAATGCTTACAATGGTGGAACTTGGAAACATTTTATTTTTCCTCAATTAACAACTTTGGTTGTGAAGCATTTTGCCTTTTTCATTTGAACTGATTTTGCTATGCTTGAAAATTGGAGTCTAAGAGAAACAAGTGATGCTCTCATGTACATTTATTATTTGGTGTGATAAATAAAGTTTCCACCATTGAGTCCATTTCTTATTTGTATTATAAATTATAGTTTTCTTTCTCCCAAGTCTATTTCCTATACAAAAAATAATATTGCAAAAAGTTGACATATACATCTTTCGACGCATTTATATGGTGATGGGTCAAGAACATAACAATTCATTCTACACTATGAGGATTATGTTTTGAAAATGTTTAAAGACGATTCAAGATAAATGTTTGTATGATAATGTGTCAAGAAGTTAACTATTCATCATCTATTATGAATATTATGTTTTGCAAGTGTTGTGAATATTATGTATCCTTTGCTTTAATTAAGTTGTTCCAAACAAAAGATTAAATATATTGGAATATTTTTATGAAGCATTTCATGGAATACCAATTGAAAACATCTTTTTTACTTTTAGATAAAGCATTTCATGGAACTCTTTAGATGAAACTAAATTGAGATATGTAAGAACAAGGGAGCATTAGGAAATACATTGCTCAGGGATCTTAAATAAGCTTTATCTAAATAAGCCTTCTCTCCCATTGCAATTTTGGGTGGATTATTACTTTCAAAGTATTGGGAATGTTTTGCCTATTTTATACTTGGAAGTTGCCATTCTAGAAGGCTCATTTCTTGATATATTTTATACTCATTCTTAATCAATTATCAAGTTAATAATCAGTGCATTTAATTACATTTAATCTTTTCTTTTCAATTTGTGTAATTTTGAAATTTGTAACTCTATTACTATTCCTAGAAATATTGAAGTTGTTTAGCATTGACTAATAAAGTTATTTAGCATCAATCAATTAATATTCAAGAAAAAACTATGAAGGAAAAAAATGATCAATGCTAGGGCTAACCAATTAATAGTATACACGTGAATAAATCAAGCATGTACATGTGAATAAGGGAAGCACAAGTACTCAAAAACACGTAAGCCTTGAAGTATACACACAAATACATAGTATACACAAATTAATACAAGGTGTATGCATGAATACAAGGTATATGCATGAAAACACAGAAGTCGCAAAGTATACATTGGAATACATGTAAGTCACAAAGTATACATGTAAGTTCTAAAGTATACACTTGAATACACGTAACTCATATCTATTGAACCATGAATTTATAATACAAATATGGACACCATCGATAAAAAAAATTTGTATTAACCAAATAGCCATGTAGACATACATCAATATATGTTGATATAAGTATAAAATATAGGTACAAAATAGCCATATAGGCTTATGATAATGTCATATAGGCATACAATGTCAAATATATCCAATACAAAATATGTACAAAAATGCTATATAGGCATACAACAAAAGGCTCTGGAATCAAAATTCATTGCTCTCCATACTCTCGAAATAAAATCTTTCCCTTTGCTTGTTGATAGGATGGTGATACGTCTGTCACTCATTATTCTGTGGTCGAGGAGTGCTCTTGGTGCTCCTCCTAGGGTTTAGTTCTTGGTCAAGTCTTATCTATTACAATAAGAAGTTAAGACATTAATATATATAAATTACATTATAAAAAATGATATATTTAACAAAATAATCACTTACTACCATCTCATGATCACTCTCCACTGTTAGAAACCAAGATCTAATTGCAAACCAGAAAAATCACCTTCCACAGAAGAGAAAAATGGAAAAACAGAGATTTGCAAAAGATGTGCGAATTGATATATTCGAAGTACAAAATATTACAAGAGATAATTTGCTTTATAAAAGAAAAGATGCATCAACCTAATCTTATCTTGAACAACAAGATAGCTCGATAAGATAAGGATAAAACCTATAACTTAGGAATTAAATAAAGCCTAAGTAAACTTATGTTAAAGTGTAATTAAATATTAATTACACCAACACCCCCATAAGTGCAACTTAGGGAGAAGCAAATTATTATGCAAAGATGAGTCTCGGCCACAAGGCCTGATCAGGTACTCATTTACAAATGCAAAGAGAGAGAAAACCCAATGGGAAAAACCCCCCTTAGTGAGATGAACTGCTGTGAAGAATCACTGGAAGAACTCTGATGAAGCAACACTAGAACCCCAAATCCAGCAAGCAAGGAAAGATAATTTTGTTTTCAAAATACCATATCAGAATCACAAATGCAATAGAAGACCTGATGCTAAGGAACACTGGAAACTCACATACTGGATCAACCCTGGAATCTATAAGCAACAGTAGATGAAAGGATGAATGAAGCCCATAATGATGACAAAATCTAGAAGTTGTGTCTCTCGAAGCCAATGCCAAACTGAAACTAAAACTGCCCATAAGACGAGTACCATCAATATTCTAGAACATTAACCATAAAAAAATGGCCTTCAAACTAAGAAAGATCTGAACCAATGCGGATCAAGAACCATAAACTCCCAATGTGAAGTGTGAACTGATGCAAACCAACGATGTGTCTAGCGAAGCAAGAAAGAAGCTAAAAAGAGACAACAGGAAACCAGACAAACTCATGCGAGTTGTCACCAATATGAAATATGGATGCAAGAACCCCCCTTATTGGAACTTTATATCAGTTCGTTATTACAATACCCAATGATTACAGAAGGAGAGAATGCAAAACTACATAAACATAAGCAAAAATGCAAACCTAGTGCATGAAACAAAAATGAATGCATCCATAAAATAAGGTACACATATTCTATAAATGACCTCAGATATTCATAGAGACCGAAACCAGCTTTCCAACGCCGTGAAAATCATGAAAATCGGATAAGCGGGTCAAAAGATTCGTCTCCTAGAGTGAAAACGAAAACATCTGACTTCTGAGGCAAATCGAGGCTCTGATACCATGTTAGAAACCAAGATCTAATTGCAAACCAGTAAAATCACCTTCCACAAAAGAGAAAAATGAAAAAACAGAGATTTGCCAAAGATGTGCAAATTGATATATTCGAAGTACAAAATATTACAAGAGATAATTTGCTTTATAAAAGCAAAGATGCATAAACCTAATCTTATATTGAGCAACAAGATAGCTCGATAAGATAAGGATAAAACCTATAACTTAGGAATTAAATAAAGCCTAAGTAAACTTATGCTAAAGTGTAATTAAATTTTAATTACACCAACATCCACAAGGGAAATATTCAAATTCCCATGCTGAGGCGTGTTGAAGCCCTATATAAACCATCCAAATAGAAATTAAACTATGAATCAATAATGGTTTGATTTTTCACTAACTAACATCTATAACAACAAATGTAAATTGAAATTTAGTAATTTGCTTCATACCTCCCTTGTCAGAGCCATCGAGGAGTCTATATTAGATGAAACATAGATCTCCATTTTTCTCTAAACACTTAGAGGTGTATCCGCTTGCAACATATAAAAATAAAACAACAAATTATTCAATCATGAAAAGTACAATAGCGATCTACGTCATGGCTTATAATGTATGAGATAATGAACAAAATTTTGAGTACTTTTTAAACTATATATTTCTAACTATCATCCTTACTATTTTCCCTATCCATATCTTTTTTGAAAGCATGTGTTTTTAGGCTTTTACCCATAGTAGCAAGGTGGTGAACCATTTGATAAAATGCTTTCATAGACATGTACGATAACTATGGTGGCATAGAGAAGGAAATGAGCTATTTGAAAAAAATATCTCAAAGAAATGGGGTCTCATGGTGATTGAATGCCATTACAAAAAAATGTGTCATGGCATTCCATCACCATAAGACTACATTTCTTTGAGACATTTTTTCAAATAGTTCATTTCCTTCTCTATGGTATTATGTTGAGATGGGGTGGATGGTATAGTGTTGTCTTGGTTATGAGATGGAGGGTGATTATGACATGAAGAGGGAGAGGTGGGGAAATGAACAACTGGAATAAAAGGTGGAAGGTTCCATGGATTGGTAAATTGAGGATGAGGACCTTGAAAAGAATTTGGAGGGGAATTTTGGCTAATGGGTTGGTTTCTATTCTTCAAGCAGTGAGTTGTTTGAAAAAATGCCTTAGAGAAATGTGGTCTCATGGTGATGGAATGTGACCACATTTCTTCAAGGAATTTTTTCATACTACTCACTACCTTGACTATGGTATTGCTTACTATTATGCTTTGATAGATTTTTTCCAAGCATCCATAGTTTGTTGGAAAACACCTATTTTAGGATTTTAGCCATAGCAACAAGGAAGTGAGTAGTTTCATAAAATGCTTTGGTACACATGTATGGAAAATGTAGTAGCATAGAAAAGGTGGTGAGCTATTTGAAGAAATGGCTCGAAGAAATGTGGTCTCATGGTGATGGAATGGCATTCCATCACTGTGAGACCACATTTCTTTGAGGCATTTTTTCAAACTACTCACAACCTTGTCTATGATATTGCTTACTATTGTGCTTTGGTAGATTTTTTCCAAGCATCTAGAGTTTGTTGGAAAACACCTTTTTTAAGCTTTTAGCCATAGTAGGGAGGAAATCAACTATTTGATAAAATGCTTTGGTAGACATTTATGGAGAATGTGGTAGCATATAAAAGGCGGCAAGCTGTTTGAAAAAGTGTCTCAAAGAAATTGAGTCTCATGGTGATGGACATCACCATGAGAATGCATTTCTTTGATGATTTTTTTCAAACAACTCATTGCCTTGTCTATGCTATTGCTTAATATTATTCTTTCATATATTTCTTCCAAGCATCCATAGCATATACAAGGTAGTGAACTATTTGAAAAGATGCCTTAGTAAAAAGTGGTCTCATGGAATGCCATGACAAGCAAATGCAATTGGAAGTTGCTCCTACTTATTACTTATACTATGTGAAGTAATTGCATCACTCCTTATGTTGACTTTCTAAACAACTATATTGTAGTTGAAATTTTGTCATCTATCAACATCTAGTTATTAGTTATGGAATGTGAAGTAATGCTTTGAGTTTGAAAGATGTGCAATGCAACATAATCAATGATATGAATATAAACTACAAAAATCTATTGAGTACAATTCATTAGTTAAACTCTTTATTTTATTACTTGCGTGTAAGTTTGTCTAAATCCATTGGCACTAGGAGGTGTTCCCTTGAAACCTCCAATATTAGCCTATTCAACATCCAAAATCACATATTAGAATACCATTCATAAAAAAATGCTATTAACATGTAATAAATTTATAATTGTTTACTAGTTGTATACCTCAACAATAGATGTAGTGGAGAAATAAGCAGGTCTAGGGCCGGTGTATCTAGTATCAATACTATGACCCTGAAATTTTATTAAAATCATAAAACTAAATTAGTTAATCTTGCATTTCAAAATTAAAATTTAATAAATTAAATTCAATGTACATGCTAACAGTTACCTGAGAATGGATGCCATAGGCATCATTCAAAATGTCAGTTTCCCTCACCATCTCCATAGCTATAGACATATCCTATGTAGTAGCCTCTTGAGTGTCGTTGGGTTCATATGAACAAGTCACCCTGCAAGCCTGACACAAATGGGATTGAAGCCCACCACTCAAAGACTTCCTTGGATGGCGCTATAGTATAGGGATGG
Organism: Sequoia sempervirens; assembly: GCA_007258455.2. Classification (NCBI taxonomy): domain Eukaryota; kingdom Viridiplantae; phylum Streptophyta; class Pinopsida; order Cupressales; family Cupressaceae; genus Sequoia; species Sequoia sempervirens. The sequence continues at coordinate 17,542 of VDFB02364139.1, read as the reverse complement.
AATGTTGGATGACACTTTGGGTGAAAGAGCTGATGGCCTGCAAAATCTCCACCTCAACACTCTCCTTCGTGATGGAAGGGATAATGATGTGCTCATGAGGCGACCTAGCGAGAGGTCGTCTCACTTTCCACCTACTATCCTGATGTGCACTGGGTCTATCTTGAGCCGACCCCCCACCTCTCCCCTAGAAGTCCCTCATATCAAAATAATTTGGGATTTTGTTCAAGATTAACTTAGAGTATAGTTTCCTCAGGAAATATTGTAGGACTTCACAATTGTTGCATGGTGGGTAATCAAAAACCATGTACCACCTATCCCAAAAAAAAGTCCTAATTTCTTGGCACCAATGTATAGGAAACCTCTTCACATTGAGGGTAAGATTTGTATTTGTTTGTGGGTCAATGAATAATGAGCACAAATCTAATTTTGTAATTTTTAGATCTTTTACATCTTTATATGATAATTTATCTTGATAATAATTTCTAGCCACTTGCCTCCTATCTTTCCAGCCAATTAATTGTTTGTTGATTCAATCTACATGTTCTAACATTTCTTTGAGTGAAGTTTCCAAGGTCATTCTTTACATGGTTGAACCATTTGGATTGTTCAACCTCCTGATTAACTCAATTTTTTTTTATCGTTTTCAATTTCACTCATTAAGTTTTGCTGAGTGCCAGGAGGATGTTGAGGGATTGGTGGAGGATATTGTGGTTCTAATTGTTCAACTTGAGTATTTTGTTTTTGGTGTTGTTGTTGTGCTTGTTGAGGATTTTTTCCTCTTGTTGTTGTGCTTCTTGAGGATTTTGAGGAGGGTTTGTAGGTTCATTAACATCTCCTACAAATTCAAAAAATAAATATCAAAAACAACCTAAAACTAACAAAAAACAAACAAAAAACAGACAAACCTGACCTCTCAGACCTCCTCGTCAATGTGGTGACATCCTGGTGACAAAAAAACAACAATTTGATGAAAAAAATTGCAAGATGGCTCCTCCCAAAATGCGAGCACAAAAATGTATGGTTTTGGTTGCGGGTAGAAAAACATAGTAACAATGAAAATGATTTTGAATTCCTTTTTTTTTGCTTTTAATACCTCATAACGTGAGTGCGTTATAATATGCTCATGCTATGGGATCATTGTGGTCGAGCCTTAGGCTCGACACACCAAACCATAACGCGAGTGTGTTATAACGCACTCGTGTTATGAGCTTTCAAAACTTTTTAAAAATTTGGCCACAAATTGGTCACCCATCTTTTTGCACCCGCCCAGACATCTTAAATTCTTTTTACATCCCTTCTACAAACTCCTTGCACATCTTTTCATTGCTACCACCAAAAATAATATTATCAACATAGATAAAAACAATCAACTAATGCTCACCTTCTGTCTTGATGTAACGATTATTGTCTATAATCCCTCTTTTGAATCCTTGTTTTTTCAAGTACTTGTCCAATCTAGAGTGTTGCAAAGATAGTTGTCGTTGCACCAAAAGATTGACCTGTTAATGTCCAATACAACCGCCAGAGTTAATGAATCCACAGGAGGTAGTTAATCCATGTCAGGAACTCGAGCGTTGTGTTGCACAACACAAGAAGACCAAGGGCATAGACCTTGTAACAATTCCCCCCCCAAGTGCAATTGAGGGGTTCGAACCCATGATGACCTAGGCTTCGATACCAATTATTGCAAATATGGTTGTCATTGTACACAAAAAGATTGACCTAAACTAATGCCTAATATAACCACTAGAGCTAATGAACCCATAGGAGGTGGTTAAGCCATGTCACTAACCCGATTGTTGCATTGTAAAGCACAAGGAGACCAAGGGAACACACCTTGAAACATAGAGTACCAAGCCCTAGGGTCATGTTTGAGTCCATAAAATACCTTTTTCGATTTGTAGACATAATCCTCATTCTCAAAAAACCAAAATCCTTTAGGTTGTTCAATATACACTTCCTCTTCAAGATTACCATTGAGAAATGATGACTTGACATCCTTCTAATATACCTTGAAATTATTATAGATGAATATTCCATTGAGAATGTCCTAATTTCTTCCAATCTATCCATAAGAGAAAATTTCTTCAAAATAAATACCTTCTACCTCAGCATATCCTTTACAAACTAGTATTTCCTTGCTTCTCATTAATTTTCCATCTTCATTCAATTTTTTTTGAATACCCATTTGGTACAGATTGCATTCCTATCCTTAGGTCTTGTAACAAGTTCCCAAGTATCATTTTTTCAATATGAGTAGTCGGTGTTGTCATTGATGTCAATGTGCTTATGTTTGTGTTGTCATTGATGTCAATGTGCTTATTTTTGTGTTCTCATTGATGTAAAATCATTCATACTCTTGGTGATTGTTGGAAGTCTATTGATGGTTGAGAAGTTGTGATGATGCTTTGATTAGTTTCATTATGTTTCCATTAGTAAGTGTTATTAGTGTCAACCTCTAGTGTTGCTTTGATAAGCATGTGTATGGTTGAAATGTTATGTTGTAGTTGGTTTGGTTGTGATGGGGAGATGTTACAGATGATGAGAATGTGTTTGTGGTGCTCGTTTTCCAAGTGATTTTGAAAAAAAATGAATAAAAGAGGAAACAATGTGTTGTAGAGGCATTATGGCATACATAGTGGTGTTCTGGTTTTGCTCCACATTTTTTCTATTTTCAATATTTGCTTATGCAGTTTGGATATTTTGATTAGAGGTATTCATAAGTGTTATATCCAAAGTTTCTTGGTCTAGATCATTGTGTAGAGAAAGTTGTGTTCACCAGTGTGTGAACTTTGTATTGCAATGGTGTCTGGGAGAAATGGATTTTCTCTACATTTCTCCACAGTTTTTTTTAGGTCTTACGGTTCTATAAGTATGTTGATAAGGTTCATATCTACCTTTAGTTGAAGTTGTTCATGGTTTTGTGCTCTGCAAGTTGATTTCTTGAGTTACAGTGTGTGGAAGATTATTTGGGTGTATAGGATGAGTTTGTTCTTCAGGTGAAAGTTGTTGCAAATGAATTTGTTGGATTTTAGGGTGTTTGTGGAATATTCTAGATTATCTTCAATTGATGTTTGTTTTCCATTATTTCTCTCAAGATTAAAGGAAGTGTGTACATAATTGTTTAATGGTGTTTACATGGGTTTGGTCGATCTTGGGTGTTTACACTAATTGCAGATTTGCTTCGGTGATTGTGGAAGCATGGTGTGACATGTATGAGTGGATTTAAGTCTGAGTTAAGGTTTGATGTGGCCCTCCTTCATTCCTTTCCACCACGAGCATGTTCTAGTGGAAAACTAATTCGAGTTTCCACGATTGAGGTGCATAACCAATCGTAGAGAATGTTTTCAAGGTAGAAGAAGGTATAAATAAGTGTTGTGTTGATGGAGGATGTGTGTATAGTGAGTGTGATGTGAATTTTAGATGTTTTGAAGTGTGAACTTGTGAAGTGCAGGGAAAGCTTTAATAAGTTAAACTACAAGAAGAAGTGAGTAAAAGGTGTCTACAATCTTCAAAAAGGTTGTGAATTTGTTGGTGATGTTGTGGTGGAATTTTCTATTGCATTGAGATGGATTTCTCATTGTAAAAATATTCTTTCTTCTTCTCTATAATTTGGTAGTGACCCATTGGAAGTGAGCCCTTTAACAATGAGCCTATTATATCTAGTGTTGCAATTACTTTATATTGTGAGCTAATCCTCATTGTGGTTTTTCCCTTCTTGGGTTTTCCATATAAATATGGCATTCTATTGTGCATGGTGTTGATGTGTTTCAGTTTCTATTATTTTCTTTCATGCAAAATCATTCCAATAGATCAAAGGCTAATAAAGTTGATGTGGATCTAAATGTTAATGTGGGTTTTGATATTTTAATGTACAACTAATTCACCCCACTCTTAGTTTTCTTATGCATTCAACAATTGGTATTAGAGCAATATTCCTTAGAATAAATCTTAACCAATTGAGATAGATTTGGGATGGCACACAAGAGAGATGCTCCTATGTTTGATGGATCAGATTATACATTCTAGAAGACAAGGGTGGAAGGTTTTCTGGTATCCCTAGGATATGGAGTTTGGAAGTCTATTGTGATTGGATACACTATGCCTACAAATGGTCTAAGTACTAATGATGATATCAAGGCCTATGAGAACAATGGTAAAGCAAGGTATGATATTTTACATGGTCTTTCTAATATTGAACTTGTGAAAGTTATGAATATAAAAATTGCTAAAGAGATCTAGACAAAGTTGGAAAGCATTTATGAAGGAGATGGTAAGGTCAAGTAAGCCAATATGTAGAATCTAAAGATCATATTTGAGAATATGTGGATGTCAAAAGATGAAAAAATTACAAGCTACATGCATAAGGTGGATGTGACTATCAACTCCATCAGAGGTCTTGGTGGAATGCTTGAAGAAGAAGTAGTAAACACGGTACTAAGAACTCTTCCTAAATCTTATAATCATAAAGTTTATGCTATTGAGGAAGCTCAATATTTAATAAAATTTAATAGAGAGCAGTTGTATGGTGCTTTATCTTATTTTGAAATGAGAGAATGTGGTCCAAGTAAATCAAAAGTTGAGACTACTTTTAAGGTTGGAAAATTAGAGAAGACTAAGGAATCAAATAAGGAGGATCTTGATGATGTAGAAGAAAATTTTGTGAGGAGAATGAAAAATGGTACTAGAAAGTATAGAGGTAAGTTACCTTTCAAAATTTTCAATTGTGGAGAGATAGGTCATTATGCTACAAGATGTCCAAACAAAGCTTTGAATGACAAGAATAAGGAGAACAAAGGTAAAAAAATTAAGAAATGTTGTTATGTAAGAGAAGATTCTAGTATATTTGATGATGAATCTGACTATGTGGATGATGAGGATAGTGAATGCTTGTTCATGGCTATAAATTTTCAATCTAACTCTAATAACTCTAAGAGATGTATGAAGGAAAGTGCTTCAAAAGTAGGCCATAATGTTGAAGGAACTATGGTGACTAATTTTCATTCTAGAGAGGAGAAGAACTACTGGATCATTGATAGTGGATGCTCAAATCATATGATCAATAATAAAAGTAAGTTTTTTAAACTTGATAAATATGAAACAGGTCTAGTTAAGCTTGGTGATGATACATCTACTAAGATATGTGGAAAAGGTTCAATCAATTTTAATGGCAAGCATAATACAAATGTTGTTCTTGATGTTAAGGGTCTAAGGAATAACCTCTTGAGTGTTGGACAAATGTGTAGCAAAGGCTATAATCTTATGTTTCAAGATGATGGATGTGAGATCAGAAAAGGATCTGGAACTATGGTTGATGTTGGAAGAAGGAAAAATAGAAATATTTATCAGCTTAAAGGGGATGATGGTCATTGCTTTATGAACCAAATTAATGAAAGTTGGCTATGGCACAGAAGCATGTCTCACATCAATTTTGATAGCCTAGTGAGGATTATTTCAATTCAAGTTGTGAGAGATCTTCCAAAGATTACAAAGCCCATCAATGTTGTCTGCAAAGAATGCCAGATTGGGAAGAAAGAAAGAAGTTCTAAAGTCAAAGAAAAATCTAATACTAGACTATTCAAATTGGTTCATACAGATCTTTTTGGTCCTACCAAAGTAAGAATTTTTCAAGGTGAGATGTATTCCATGCACTATTAATTGATGATTACTCTGGAATGACTTGGGTTACTTTTCTCAAAGAAAAATTAGAAGCTCTAGATAAGTTTAAAGAATTCAAAGTTATGGTTGAGAATGAAATGGAAATAAAAATCAAAATTTTGAGATTTGATAGAGGTGGATAGTTTTCCTCCAATGAGTTTAACAGTTTTTGTGAGAATCATGGAATAAAGAGGCATTTATCTTCCCCTAGGACTCCTTAGCATAATGGAGTGGTTGAAAGAAAGAATAGGATTGTTTAGGAAGATGCAATAACAATGATGAAAGAGGAAAACCTATTGGAAGTCTACTGGAGAGAAGCAATTCATATTGTTGTCTACATACTTTACAAAGTTCAAGCAAGAAAAAATAGTGCAAAGACTCCCTATGAGTTGGGGTATGGAAGGATCCCTACAATCAAATACTTCAAAGTGTTTGGAAGAAAATTTGCTATATTAGAAGTGATGAAGAGAACTTAGGAAAGTTTGATACACGATCTGATGAAGGAATATTCCTTGGATATTGTACAAGAATCAAAGCTTATTGATGCTACAACAAGAGACTAAAGAAGATTGTTGCAAGTGCAAGTGTCAAAGTGGATGAAGACTTATAGAAGAAATCAGTGGTGGTAGATGGATATGAATCAGATCATTCCTCTTGTAAGGAAAATGATAGAGATGAAGGTAAGAATAAAGAATATCATATTGAAGAGGAAGAATCTTTGGAAAGGATCCCTAATAGTCCTAAGTATGTGTAGAAGAATCATTCTAAAGATCAGATCATTGGTGACAAAAGAAACTTAGGTGTGTTGACAAGAAGAAAAGTTGCAATGACAAAAGAATAGGTAAACCTATGTTTACTTTCTAAAGTTGAACCTAAAACAATGATTGAAGAATGCAAAGATGAATATTGGATCAAGGCTATGGAAGAAGAACTAATGTAGATTGAGAAGAATTAGACTTGGGAACTTGTCCTAAGACCAACAAACAAGAATGTAATTGGAACTAAGTGGGTATTCTGAAACAAACTAAATGAGAATGGAGAAGTGGTGAGAAATAAGGCAAGGCTTGTGTGTAAAGGTTACTCACAAGTAGAAGGAATATATTATGAGGAGACATTTTCTTTGATGACAAGAATGGAATCTATTAGAATTCTTTTTGCTTTTGCAGCACAAAGATTACAAATTTTATCAGATGGATGTGAAGTGTTCTTTCTTAAATGGTGAGTTGGAAGAAGTATACATTAAACAACCAAAAGGAATTTAGTTATAAAAAAATTTGGATATGGTTTGCAAATTGAAGAAGGCACTTTAAGGACTGAAGCAAGCTCCCAAAGCTTGGTGTGCAAGGTTGGGTAGGTACTTGTTACAACAAGGATTCAATAAAGGTACCACAAATAGTAAACTTTATTTCAAAGTTTAAAAAGATCAAATATTGATTGTAGTTGTGTATATTGATGATATAATATTTGGAGGAAATGAAGCAATGTGCAAGATATTTGCAAAAGAGATGCATAATGAGTTTGAAATTTCAATGTTTGGGGAGATGAATTTCTTCCTTCGACTACAAATTGATCAAATAGAAAAAGGTATATTCATTTCACAATCAAAGTATGTCAAGGAAATATTGAAGAATTTTGGAATGGATGATTCTAAATCGGTATGTACCCCTATGGTTATTGGTTGCAAGTTGAATAAGAATGATGAATATCCTAAGACTGATTAGAGCAAGTATAGATTAATGATTGGAGGACTGCTATATCTAACTACTGCTAGACCAGATATCATGAATGTAGTTTGTCTTATGGCTAGATTTCAAGAAGATCCTAGAGGGTCACATGTTATAGTTGTAGGCACATAAAAATGACTTAGGCCTCCAAGCTACATTTTTCTATATCAAACCACACTTCTTCCTCACATAATTAAATTATTTAATCATGTCCTAATGTCATACTTCACACTATTAATTAAATAATTTCTAATTATTTAATTAATTCATATCCTATATTCTTCTACGATTATTTAAATAAATAAATTATATATTTTTATTTAAATATGTCAAAACAACACAACACCATTTCAATGCGGTTTTCATCATCATGTTGAGGCATCGATCTAGAGTTGCAAAGAGGTTGCATTCACCCATTTCAATTAAACCAGTTCGAATGTCCAAGATTTGAAAATTAAAACCTAAACTTTTGTTTGACAAAGATTGGAGTAGAAACTACTAATCGTTCTTTGCAAGGATCCTCCTTTAGTTTTTTATCTTAAGTGTCTTTTTCACATATAATGATTAGTGGGTCTAAAAAGAACTTGAGTGTTTGTTTTGACATCATAAGCAAGGTTAAAATTAATAAGTGTCTTTTGTGTTTTGTAGTTTACAATTTGTCATTGAATGTTTATGCTCTCCTTTCCACCATTTGGTGATCTTGAGGATCAAAAGCATTTCTTTGGTGCTTCCTTCTACCACCCCACAATTGGATTTTGAATTAAAATGCACATTATGCAAGTGTGAGATAAAGGTGTTGTGTATGCTCTCTCCTTGTGCTTCGTGCGATCTTGGAGATCAAAAACAACATACTTGTCTTGATTTTGTTATCTTTATAGGGGATTTCCTCGTAAGAGGGAATGACTCCAACTGGTTTTTCACTCGGGCCAATATATGAAAGGATAAGACTAAATTGTCAAGTCCTCATGGTATGTAGGCCTTAGCCATGTAGTGCCACTCAAAATAGGGTACCTACCGCAAAACATATAAGAGCCCCTAGTAGAGTGATTAAATCCTTAAGTGGCTTGCTAGACGCTCGCGAGGTGTCATGTCCCTGAGTATTCACTAAGAACCTTTGTTTTAGTGGCCAAAATTCTTTTTCACTTGCTAGCACAGGAATGGTCATTTTGAAGCCGCCCCACATCTTCACCATTCATGTGTAGAGGCAAAAATTCCTCTTTGTGGAATTGAGACTTGGTGTGCCTGAGAAGTGAGTGTCGTGTAAGAGGGAGCCAGTGCCACCAAATCTTTAGTTGTCTACCTTGTTTGTTTGGCAGGAGAAATCCAAGTGGGGATCTAGTGAGTGGTATCTCTTGAGAAGCCTAGGGTTGTACAAAGTGCTTTCAAAGTCTTTGTCATTTCACACCAAGATCAAACTCAAAATATTGTGTTTTATGTGTGTCTTTCAAACAAACAAGCAAACAAACATTACACCTAGCAAAATTTTCAAACAAAACAGTCAAAATCAGGTCAAACTCTTGCCAAAATCAGATTCAAACCTTTGAGATCCATTTTTAGACCAACTTCTTGTTGTGATTCCTATTTAAAACCATAAAATTTCTCAATTCACCTTGCATATCACCATTCCATTATTAGGTCACCATTTTTAGATACCTTAGCATCCTCATTTACTTAAATATCCCAACATCACATTAGGCTACCTTTTCAAACTTTTAGGCTTGACACCTTGTGGATTTTAGGATAGAGGAACTATCTATACCTTGACACAACTCATTGCTTCAATAAAATATTATCATTTGACCAAGTCACTTTTTAACTTAGTCCTTTGTCATTTTGGTGATAATTTCCTACTCACATGTCTAGTTGGGAAACTCACCTTGTCACTCTTTTCACTTGTCCTAGAAAAATTCCATTTTAAAATCCTAGTTGAAACATTGGTTTACCCTTGGATAGTTAGTGATCCTATTCTTACATCTTTCAAAAGTGTTTAAGCCCTCAAGTTCACTATAGGTATCCATCACCTCTTAGTCATTTGCATCCTTCATACCACAACATTTTAGACCTAGAAGAGCATTATCATACCATTTAGAATTCATAACATCCAACATTATCATTATCACTTTTAGTCTTGTTGTATACATTAGACATCTTTTATCCTCAAAATACCAAAAATACCAAAAAAAATAGTTGCATTACATTTAGGCATACCTTATTTCAAAAAATACCAAAAACATACTCTTAGTCTCATACCTTTCACCTTCATTTTGAGCAAGTCTTATATGGTTGAAAATGAATTGCAAAAGAAATGGCGAGCAATGGATCTCTTTCATGATGATGATGACCTTTACAATTACACTAGCACCCTCAACTTTAACAATACCACTAATGATCCTCACAACAATACCAACCTTGAAAGTCATGACCATGTCAACTTGGGGTCTACATCTTATAACCAACCAAAGACAATAAATCCTTTCGAACAATTCCTTGTTAGAGACAAAGATGTAAATGTGTTCATAGAAGAAGTAGAGGCTACTACACAAAAGCCGGAAGTAGCCTCTCTTGTGGATGAAATTTTCATGTTGGATCCTCAACGATATTTATCCAAACTATTACATGAAGGAGTTAAACTACCTTAAGGATTTGATGTCAATACCCTACAAGTAGCAACGTCACCCAATAACAACACGCAAACAAGCCAAGGACAATTTACACCACAACCTAACACTTCCATATCCATTGGAACAACAACTCAATGTACCACAACTACCAACACTTCATCCATATTTGTGACACAATCTATGTCAAAACCCATGACACAAACTACATCACAACCATTATTCACATCACAACCCTTTGGCTTGGCATTTACTCCCTTTGGGTCATCATCTAAGGCCATAGGGGCATCCACATCTAACATCCTTGGTAGACCTAAGGAAAGAACGGTTCTCATCCAAGGACCTCAATCAAACACAAACACCATGTCACAAATTAAAGCACACTTTGCAAATGAATAAAATCCTACCTTTAATCCAACACACACTTCTTAAGTTCTTATTTAATACTATTAAAACTAGTATCCGAGAATTGCACAATAAACCTTTAATTCTGAATTAAGTTTGATTCTACTATCCCTGCTTCCTGAAAGAAACTGAGACAAGAAGACTGATAGAAACTACAAAAATAATTATAGTAACATGAAGTATAATATAAAGTGTGATAGCGAAATGATGAAGTGTACTATCAAAATGATATACTACCAATGATGAATTCCAATCTGCACAAACCAAATATTTAATTCCAGAATGATTAACAAATACATGAATGAGTAAAGAAACCAATCACAATTTTGAATAATCAAATCTGCGTACAAAAAACTAAATTCCACAAGACTATAGATAATTAACTTATATTCAGAAAGGAAATAAACTTGAAATCAAATCACACATCAAATTACCACACTGAAAACTGTAAACAGGTCATCAATTGATGCGAGGAGTGGGCCCTACCTCATTGGCCAATTGATGATAGAAGTACTAACTTGCTCTTCTAATTCAACTCAAACATATGTGCATACAACAGATTTTGAATAGGTTTTGAACATCAAGACAATATTATATTAACAACTATCTATGAAGTCTTTAGACTGATACATATTTATACTAGAGCAAGCACCGATAAGTTCCCATGGTTTGTTTATGGCCTATGGACAACAAACCATTAAGTTTGATAAACAAAAACATATACGAGTCTGATAAAAACTAACATTTGGCCACTGGCCAAAAATATAAAATAGTTTTTAACAAGCATTTGCTTCAAAATAAATATGGACAAAAACAACTTGATCACTCCTATCTGCGTCCTCAACCATCTCTGCAATTTTTCGATTACTCCTTGCCAAGTTAGCCATAAATTAGTTAGTGTTTCAACTGACATTCACACTTTATTAATCATTTATTTTTATATTACATTCATCAAATACCTATACTTCCTGTGACAAATAATGACAAGATGACAAGAAATATGAAGGAAAAAAGAAAACAAAGGGTAAAATTATTGGAACACTTTGACCCCCATCACTAACAATAAGGAAACTTTTACAAGAGAAAAAATTATTGTAAAAAGTGTTAAAGATCATATTTATCAATCTTCTATAACATCATTCAAAATCACAAGCATCGTGTCAAAGTTATTTGCATTCATGCATGTTTTTGCAGCTAACATTGTTATGTAGGTTTAAAGAATTCAAGCACCAATTCAAGCATCAAGATCAACATCCAATCAAGCCATTTCATGCAAGATCAAGACCTTGGAGAGATGTGTTAGACTTTAGTCCTCCAAGGATCTCCATTCAAGGGTTTGGTGATTTACAACATAGCATTTTTCATTCATCATTCCTTTCATTCATGTTTCATTTCATTTCAAGGTTTAATTACCAAAACAGGGTTTGACCAAGGCAAACCCCCATTCACCAAAAAAAAAATCCCTTTCTTTGTATGTGCATATTTGCAGGTGAAGAAGGATTGAAGATTGATCAAAAGTGAAATTTTGCAAAGTTTTCAAAATTGTCATCAAAGTTGTCAAGCCACAGAATCTTACTTACAAAATTTAATTTTGACTTTTCGACAATGACATCTGGAGGAATCAAGAGTGCAGATCTAGGAGTAGAGGACTATGAAATCAAATTTTGGATCTCTATAGCAAGACCCATTTTCCCTAGTGCGAATCTATCTCAGGAGGATACTCAACAACAACTTTTGGTGATAGGTGCATGGTGTCTTATCCTTCTCAGATATGCCAAAAGTCTAATATTTATGATTGTTTTATGCTTTTAATTGATGATCCAAGTTTCACATTGCATAATTGAGTTCATTTAATATTTTTTAGTTTTTCTCCCCAAAGTGTTGTTCAGGTAGATCTTACCATGTCTTGTCATAAGGAAATTGACAATATCTCCAATAGGGTTGACTCACCTAGGGCTAAAATTCAATTCTACCTTTGGGGATCTCATTTCCAAATGAAATAGGAGAAAGATAGATGCATCACATCACCCCATTTCAATATAGAGAAGTACCTATTTTTTTCACCATTTCAAAAAGTATACCCAAATCTTAAATTCAAAAAATCCAAAATTTATATCTTATGAGGGAGTTATACCTGAATCAAAAATCAAAATTAAGAGGAATATCATCATTGAAATGGTGATCTTTCCAACTCTTTGTTTTTTATTTATATTTATTTTAGGCAATATAGAGTCATACAAGATTAATCTTTAAAAAGACAAATCTATCAACTAATAATGTGATGTAAGAATTTGGTTATTAAAATACATAATATAATTTAAATAATTTTTTATTCTCAATATATTTGACCTCCTATTATTTCTAATTGGATTAGGTGTCATCCACCTTGCAATTTCCAAATATTCACATTTTTAATTTGTACTAATTATCTGTCCACATGGAGATGGGTATCCTACTCTATAACTTGTGCTTAATAGGTTACAAGTACTGCTTAGATTCATGGAAATGTTAAATTTAACTTTGACACATGTAAGTTATGAAAATATCTTGCATTAGGTAAAGTGAATGAATAAAGGGAGGTAGGTATAAACTATCAAATCAAGGAAGCTATTTGGCCAATGAGTCAGACCATCTTAGAAATAGGTAACTCTATCTAGTATATTGTGACGATGTAGATGATTTATCCCATGGATATAGTACATAGTATTGTAAAATGTTTTTTGTTTTTAGTTTTGAATATGCCTAATATATTAGATGGTAGTGGTTTGAGGTGTTAGTGGAAGAAAGGATTATCTTATTATATTCCACCTAAAAAGAGAAGAACATTTAGGATTATGTTTCTATATTTTCCTCTTATTTATCATGGTTGTAACTCTATTTTATGGTCATTAGAGCTTTATTTTTTATATTTCTTGATACTAGTGAAGTGTATAGGAATAGATCCTTTTAGTTTCATTCTCTTTACCATTGAATTATGTTATATATGTAATATGATAAAAATTGAGATTCATGTGAGTAGAAAAGAGTGAACACATCAAGCTAATTTACCTATGACTCAATCATTTATCACCCTCCTCAATGTGAATATATGAGTGACTATATATTCCAATATTTGTAAACATAAGAAGAACAACACAACATTTTTTAGCTTAAGTCATTAACATTTCAATTGTCTCTTAATTTGAGATTCTTGATGATCAACATCCTATTTACATGGATAAAGAAATTTATTGAAGAATTCATTTGCAATAGACATATTGATGATGATGTGCATAGCTATGTGAGTTCATGCATGGTAGCATGTGATGAGGTAATGGCCTATTTGGATTCATGTGTGGTGATACACAATGATAGCATGTCTTTTGCATAATATGTGCATGTTATAAAGTAGAGCATGGAAGTTCCAAATGTTATCATGTGGCACCTACAATATTCCATGAGGCTTTTGTGGTTTCCACTTGATCATAAGATTAATCATATTAAACTTTAAAATAGAGAAAGTGGAGATTTTATCCCTATTAAAATTTAGATCATTGAATCTTTTAAAGATTCATAGGATAGTGGTTTCAATCTAAGCAATTAGAATTTACCCCAAAGATTTTTGTTAATACTTCCTTTGATGATTTATCCATGGGGTTTACATTTTTAAATCTCTTAATAAATTTTGACCTATGCAGGCCTACACTTTATTGGTACCTTAGGAGTGGTCTTGAACACCCATCAAGAATATTTTTGAATAGGAAATGCATGTAATATAACCTTGTGCTTGATAATATATTGAGGCACATTTTAAATATTTTTAATTATTTTCCATATAATTCTTATTCACAAACCATATTTTCTATGATCACTTTCCTATTTCATGATTCATTTGAAAGTGCTTGATCTAACATATTTTAAGTGTTGGAAGCAATTTGATAGAATTCATCAAGTTCTTGTTCTTTCATATGGAATTACTCTAGATATTTTTTTCCTTATGAAATTTAGAGGAACAATCATGTGATTCTATTCACTTTTGAAGCTCGTCATATGCTACTTAAAATGTACATCTACACGTACTTGTAAAGATAGCATCCATCCTAATAATGTAGGATTATGTTATTATTTTTCCTTACTAATAACCTACAAATCTATCTAGAAACATGTTGTTCCTTGTATACACATGCCATTTTTCCCAAAAAAATGATGAGTACCTTTATTTATTTTCATTTTTCTTGATCAAATGTTTTTGATTAAGGAACAAACAGATTTTAGAGGGATCCTAAAACCCTTAATAGTAAGACAACATAAGATAAAACATTAATAGAGCACAGACAAAAAATAGGACACTGCCCACAAAGAAGAACACACAATAACACCAGGGCAGTAAAGAAAAAAAACTAACAAAAAGCCACAAGACAACCTCACTGTGGGCTGTGTTCCTCAAGGATCTTTGTCGCTTCCCCGCCTAAATTATTCATGTTGGAGAGTGCACTTCGACTCGTGTTGACCAACACTCTTTGGTCCGGCCTCCTTTCGTTTGCTCGGTCCCTATTTCGCTCCCCCACTATCCAACCCAGACATCCTCATTATCCAAGTCCAGAAACACAACAATTTTTACTTGATGAGCATTTTCTAGGTTTTCCACCATGATATTCATGGTCTGTGTAGTGGATTTTAAAATTTTGTGGTTCATAATCAACACTTTGTAGAGAGAGCTTTTAATGTTCCTCAATTGCTCTTCCATGTCCGCTTGCTTTCCATCATGATTTCCTTTGAAGTCCTATAATTCCTCCACCATTTTCTTGAGGCATTCAACCATATACTTCTTCTCCTCTTCTGTCCATAAATCAGTAGCTCGACCACTTCCACTACCTCTATTATTGTCATTAGTGGCTTTCTCCAATTTACTATTCATGGCTCTTTGATTTAACTTAATTTCCTTAATTTCAAAGAACACCCATCTCATAAGCCTAAAGTTATCCACTACCCCATTATGGGCAATTGCAAGCACATCAGTGGGAAATTCCCATTCCTCCTTAAAATAATGATCCCCTGCCTTGAGGTCCATAGGGAAGCGAGGTCTCACTTCTCTATCAGTTGCAAGATGGCTGGAATACTCAGACAATGATTTTGATTGTGACTCCTCTTCATTCACATCATAGGAGGGGTCCTCCGACATTTTTCTCTTTCCCTTTTTTCAGAGTAGAATCCATAGGTTTACCCTTGTCCTTGTCATCAACCTTGACCTTAGGCGACAGAGACTGGTGAGGCAGAGTCGGCATGGCTTTGAAATGATCATAAATAAGGACAAGCAATCCTTCATAAAGAATAGAATACCTAATGGGGTTTTGTCTATGGTTTTTTAGACTAGTATTTAGAGAAGAAGCCAGATAAAAAGGAAAAGAAATATTGACCTGGTGCCTGAAATGATTCAGCAGAATGAAGTGATACCCAAAAACTCTGGTATAATGGCTGTCTAAAGTGACATACTCCATTAGCACATTCAAAATCCTCCTCCAATGCGACACAATTGTGTCTGTGTTGTAGTAGCTTTTGGAGGTCCTGCATAACTCCTCCTTCTCAGCTTCCAACTTGGGGAACTTGTTGACCGCTTCATCAGATTGCTTCCTATCCCTATAGAATTTTATGCCCTCCATTGAGAGGCCAGTAACCTCAACAATTGGTTGTTCATTGATAACAACATGTCTTCCAAATAGGTTTATCTCACCATTTTTCCAATCCTTCTCAAAAACCCTAGTTACCTCCGGGTCCCAACCATGGAGCTTTTCAATAAAAATAGTAATGCCACCATTCTCCAACTTCTTCCATAGCTTAGGATTACTCTTCAACTGTGCATTGCTTATCGACTCCACTCTATGACTTTCACCACCCATCATTTCGGCAACAAGAATAGAATAGTCTAGAACCCTATAGAAACAAATTCCTAAAATTCCCAGAAAGCATGTGATAATAATCACATGCAACCGAGGGATGAGATAATTACCCGTCGACCAACTCGAAATAATCATTATAATGCAGTCCCGAGACTACAGGGGAGGACACTCAACCATCATACTATGGAATGGGAAATTGTACCTTCCCATGAGCTCGATCATATGTCAGCAGGGCTTTGACGTTAGCCTCCAACTCATCCTGCCCCTGCCACATCACCTTATTCGGAGCTTTGACACCTTTGTTAGCAAAGAAGTCTACCACCGTGTTTATTTCCCAATAGGCATATGTAATATAACTTTTATCAAATGTATTGATAATTTCCTTAGAGAGATCTATCCAATTTTGTATTGACCATGATGGTTTCTGGAAGCCCTTTAGACATTGGATAATATTGTTCAAATCCCCTTCAATCCACACATATTTATACTTTAATTGGCTAGCCAACTTCAGGGTCTGGAAAACACCAGAGGCTTCAGCCACATGGTTGGTCTATGTGCCTAAAGGAATTGCAACAGTCGCAATGAAAACACCATTCTCATCCCTTATCACTCCTCCACTCCCGACAAGCCCAGGGTTTCCCTTGGCCGCGCCATCAAAGTTGATTTTGATCCAGCTAGGGGGAGGAAGACTCCAGAATATGCCATCTCTAGGATCCTTGATGCTTTCAGACATATTAAACATATCCACATTAATCTTCCAGACTCCCACAATTCTATAATCATATTCCTGCATATTGACCTTACCTTTACCTTTTAACTTGTTGTTAAGTAGATTAAAATTTTCAACCATAGCTCTAGTGATCTTACCAAAAACCACTTCCTCTGAGAGAGAAACATCCCTGAAGATTCTGTTATTGCGTTCTTTCTAGATACCCCAGGAAAAGTGAGGAAATATATAGTTCCAGAGCAGATTAAGGGCCCAATTCTTTGAGGGGGCCTTCCATTGGTTATAAAAATCCACAATAGTTCTAGGAAAAACCCAGCTAAGATCCCACATTCGCATAATCCTACACCATATGGCATAAGAAAATGGACAAAGGAGAAACAAATGTGAAGAAGTCTCAGCCTCAACACAACACAAATAACACCTGTTAGGAAAAGAGAACCCCCCCTTATAAAGATTATCATTAGTCAACTGCTTATTCTGAAGAAGGATCCAGACAAACAAGTTAACTTTCGGAATAAGGTTGTTCACCCACAC
>VDFB02364138.1:0-32900 GCA_007258455.2 Sequoia sempervirens | reverse complement strand
TTGGTTACTTGACACTCCCCTGGAAAACCCTAAATTTAGGAATCTTATGAGATTGGCTCAATAATTTTTTGGTATTTACATTATTGATTACCTCCTCAGCCCTCAAGGTGTTAGGAAATGGAATGACTTGGGCCTTTGCTACCCCTTTTTCCCTAATATGAGTCTCCTTGCCAAGACTCTGTAGGAGTTGCTCTCCCTCACTAGACTTCCTGCTACTTGCAGGGGAGATGAATTCTTCTAGACTCATGATAAGCAGGGAGATCTTTCAGTTAAATCAGCTTACAATCTGTTGATAGACCAGGGTGTTGTCCTTGATCTATGGAAGAAGGTATGGAATCAACATATGATCCTAAAAGTTAACTTCTTTTGGTGGACTACCTACCACAACAGGATTCTTACTTAGGACAATCTGAGGAAAAGGGGATTCCAGATCCCCAATAGATGTTTTCTAAGTGCAATGAAGAATCGATGGATCACTTGTTGTTACACTACATGTCTGTTGTTGAGGTGTGGGAGCTGACTTTAGGAAGATTGGGGATTCAATGGATTATGTGTTAGGATATCATATCCTTTATCTTGAGTTGGTCTAGATCCTTTATCCACACTTTACCTGGTGAAATTTGGAACCAAGTCCCCCCTATTATATGTTGGTGTATATGGAAAGAGAGAAACAATAGGATCTTCAAGAACATTGAGATGAGTCTGAAAGAGGTGTTTAGTATTGGTTCTCGCCTCATTGTGGAAAACATCTCACTCTTCAATGGGAAAACCCCAAACAAAGGTCTAACTGAGGAAATAAGTATGGCCAAAGCTTGGCACTAGAACCTGGATGCTAACTCCTATGACATTTCAAGATCCCTGGGTCAAAGTGTCACTATTTGGAAGCCTCCTAGCAGTGGCTAGTATAAACTAAATTTTGATGGGGCTGCTAAAGGCAATCCAGGCAAAGCCATTTTGGGAGGTGTCATTAGGGATTACAAAGGAAATTTTGTGGCTGGTTACTCTGGGGGGGATTGGTGTTCATTCTTCTATGATTGTAGAATCTAGAGCGATGTTGAAGGGCTTACAGTTGGTTGTTTCCATGGGGATAGAGAACCTTCATATTGAAGGTGACTCTAAGTCTATAATTGATGTTGTTAACTTTGAAAAATTGTTGGGGTGGAGCACTAAAGACATTCTTATAGACATAAGGTGCGTTGTGTCAAAGTTAAAGTTAAAGGTTTCCACCCATATTTATCAGGAGGAAAACCAAGTTGTCGATGCCTTAGCCAATTTTGGCACACATTGGAAAATCTCTAAATTTTGGTATTCTTTAGGGAACTTACCTACTAACATTCAAGGTTTAATATTGAAGGAACAAAGCCATTACTTAACTCATGATGATAACTAATCAAGCGCCTTGTTGGTTTTAAAGATAAGGTGGATAACAAGTGGCATAATTCAAATTATGGGATGGAGCCCATTTTGAAAAGGGAATTCATGAGATGTTGCGATGGGTACTTGATGATTAAGACTAAGCTAGACCGTACCTTACATAATCTCCTTTTGGGGAATATGTTAAGCTATCATATTTTCATGTTTTTTTATTTTGATTTTGATGTGACTAATAATTGTGAGATCAAGCTCCTAATTGGCCCTATCTTGTCTGCTATTTTGTATCTGCTTCTGAAAGCTAACCTTTTTGGTGTTTCTAAATTTGGTACCGCAGCCATCTTCCCTAGGTTTCTGTGTATCTTCTATGTGGAAGGAAAACCTTCCATTACTTTCATGTCCTGCTTACTTAATTGATTGTGTTTGGAGATCCTCGTTTATGATTCCTCTAAGATTTATTTTTGGAAATTACTTCCTCATGTGTGTGACCTGTCCTTTGCCTTGATTATCAAAGACTATCATTTCTAGCTTAAAATCCTTAATGTGCAGGTGATTCTTCACCTTTCCATTATCTCTAACCTTTTATTTTCTCAGGGTTTCTAGTTATTCTGTGTGTAGAGTGACATTATGGGTGGTGATAGGGTGCGAATTGAGCTAGAAAACTATGGTGAATTTTGCAAAGATCCTTTGGTTTAGCACATACGTGTCGAAGGTGGCCTTGCTCCTCTGATGGAGAGTCTAGTGGGCCATGACCCTAATCTGTCTGGTCAGTTTGTTAACTCATGGAAAGATCGCCATGTGAATTTGGGTGGTATTTCCTTTACTATGAATGAGGAAGTGATTGTGTAGGCAATGTGGCTCTAGTGTATTGGTATGAAGCATTTGAAGCACACTAAAACTCACGATAATGAAAGTATGAACAAGTTTTTTGTGGGGAATGAGAAGCTGGTGTGCAACCAATCAGATTTTGAGCAAGAGGCTCTCCCTTAGCCATGGAACCAAGTGTGCCTTGCCTTGATGAAGTATGTGACTCTAGAAGGTAGATACAAAACCTACTACTTCTACCATTTCCCTCTTTTGAACCATCTCAAGCATAAAGTTTTGTTAAGCTTTCCTTTTTTCCTTCTTATGGACTTAGAAAGTTCTGTTGAAAAATGTATTGAGGCTAATGGTCTAAATCCTAATGACCCTCCTCCCTTGCTACTCCACCAGGGCCTCATTTTGAGGCTCTACCACTTCCATCTCGCTTTATGCCCACCAAAACCCATATTGGTTGTTTGCATTGAAGAGATTAAGCCTCCCATTGTGACCAATTTATCTCTGACTAAGTCCAAAGGCCCCGTCAAGAAAAACCACCTGGTCCTTGCTGACACACATAAACCCAAACCCACTACTAAAAAGCTTAAGGGGAATGTGGGTGTAGCCCAGACTAGTGCGGTGGCTAGTCTTTGTGAGCTCAAATCAACCCTTGCCAAGACTACTAGCAAGCCCACCCTGAAAAAGAAAGGCAAAGAGGAAGGAAAGAGTTTGAAGGAGCCTCCGAGCAAAGGTAAAAATGTGGAGGGAAAGGACTCTATGGGGGATACGATGGTTACGGAGATGGTGGTGATTGGTTGTGATGCCATCATTCGACGCTCTAGTAAGCGAGCCAAGAATCACAAAAAGTGTAGGTTAAAGACTTGGATACAAAAGAGGAGTGGTCAACAAAGATAGCAGGGATGAAGAGGAGTCTAAGGATGAGGAGGAGCATGCTAGAGGCCCCAACTCCATTCCTGATGTGGGAAAAGTGTTGAAGGAGGTTTTGGCCTCTCAGTCTTGAGACCCATTGGATGTTGAGCATGTTGATACTGAAAATACTACGGTTGGAGGGGAGGAGCTCTGTGTGCTAAAGGAAAGGTTGGATAAATTGGAAAAAATAATTTGTGGTTTGACCTGCTTCATGGTTAAGCTGGTCCACTGTGTTACTCGTACCCTGTCGGTAGTTATGAAGGATGAAATGGACATGAAGAAGGCTAAATACCATCAGGAATGGGTCAGAGATGATGTTGTCAATCTCCTGTCAAAGAACTAGGAGGATGCCAGTTAGTCTGTTGTTGGTCTATTGTTTGTTCGTCTGTTGTTGGTCCGTTGTGTTAGTTTTTTGGCTTGTTTTTTATTTTTTTTTGTCTTGAACTCTATTGGCCCTTATGGCTCTTTGTGAAGGGTACAACACCCTATAAGTGTTGCTTACCTTATCAAAAACATTCACCCACTTTTTAAATTAAATAATTAGTTTAATGGTTCAATTATCCACTTTCACACTTCCTAAATTAAATAATTACTTTAATTATTTATTTATCCTATTTCCTTAAATTAAACACCAACTAACATGACATTATAATGGAATATAATAAATGTGTATTAAAAAATAAGTTCTTTGAAGTAATGAAATAATTGAGACAACTTGAATTATACAAATAAAATTATTTCTTAGAATAACTTATCAAAAAAGAAATATGAATATCATTAAATAGAAATAACATTTAACATAAACTCAAAATTATTTCTACTTATTGAAATGGATTTATTACACTTTTCATTCATCTTCTAACCAACCCTTTGCCCAAGGTATGAAACTTGCACTTATAGAAGAGTGACAATGTTCACCTCACTTAGACTATTGAAACTTGTCATCTCTTATTACAATTAAATATTTTAATGCAGATAGTACTTATAAAATTGCTTCTTGGGTATAGGCTTTCTAATATCTAGGACTAGTTACATGAATGTAAATCAACTCAAAACTACATTCATTATAATGAAAGATAATATTCATACTATATTAGTCACCTTGAAACTTTATAATGTTATAGATGAAAGAAGGTAATTTCCATAAATGGACATCAATTTCACCACTCCAACATAGAAGAATACAATATTCTTAAATTATTGGCAAAGGCATATTAATATGAAAAGGCAGTAGTGGCTTTGGGAAGCTATCATTTATGCTCTATAGCTAAGAATCTTAAAGGCCACTTCCCTATTCTAGTCATAAATCCACACTATGTGAAATGAAATATTTTAATACCATTAGGTGAGGTATGAAGGCTTTACAGGCCTAGACCATAAGTATGACCACTTACTACCAAACTTGTAATGCAGGGTACTCCCCTTCCAAATCTCAGACTCACAACAACAACAAAGACACACTAAACGAGAATGCAAGAGAGAGCAAAGCCTTTGTTTATTACTATAATAATAAAAATGGCATTACATTACTACATTCGCCCTCATATGGTCCTGCTTCATTTCACAGTCTACCAATCTTCAAATTGAAGCTAACTCTCCTTCAAACTTTGTTCCTTCACCATGAGAAATCAACTCCATCCTTCATCACTATCGTCTCCCCCTCTTGGTTCGATGTATTTTTTCCTTTTTGAGCATCCACGACCTAGGGTTTCTGCCCATGTTCCATGCATTTTTTTCTCATTTTCTTCCTATCAATAGAATCTACATTAAATTTTTTCATCCATCCTTGCCTTAGTGTCGTCATCTACTTCCCTACAGCATCAATGTTCTTGTAACCATCTCTCATCGTTTGCGCCATTGTCTCATGCAACCATCGACCAAAAGATTTGCACTAGGTATGTCATTAAAGCTTGATCATCGCACTTCAAAACATTATCATTCGATTAACCCTAAATTTTGTAGTTCAAAATAATGATGTGAATCTACCAACCACCTTGTGCCATGTGTAATTAATTTATACTGGTCAACAGATTCAACTCTACTTCTGGCAAGATTTCCCTCCATTTTCGGTGACTTCATTCTCCCTTATTGTCGAGAGTCAGAAGTCTCTAATCCATCATACTGCTTCCTTGTAATGCATAGAAGAGCTTATGGAGCTTGAACAAACAACAAAATCCAAAGACACCAACATTGCATTCAACTTGTCAGAGGTCAGATTTTTCTCTTCCCTCATACTCCATACCTTATACACCATGAACAATTCAAGGAATAAGCTTGAAAAGAAAAATCTGAAGCCTTCTACCTATTGTTAGGGTTCAGATTTTCCACGTACCCTTTACCACTTAACAATTAAGTAAAATCCTAAGGCGTAACCACGAAACCTAATCTCCACCCACTTAGCAAAGAGTAAGACAAAATCCCAAAGTTCAAAGTCCAATAATATATTGCAGAAAAATGACTAAGTCCAACTTCTCTGGTAAACAATAAGAGATACCTCTGAGGCCCAAAGCTTGAACTTCTAGAAATATTCTTACTTGGAAACTCAATTCAACTAGTCCTTATTCAAAAGAAATATCACCTTTGTTTTTGGTTGATGCAAGATTTCCCTTACACCTTGGATGCTCATGCATCAAACACCCAGGGTAGAAGAAAAGTGAACTCATCACTTTCCAAGAGGATATCCAAGATGAAAAACCTCAATCTTAGATAACCACAAAGAATCCTCCATAGGCCTCCCAAACCATTTCACCAAATACTCCATGTATTGCTTCCTCCTTGTGCTCCTTTCCACCCAACTGTCAAGAATTGTCTCAATCTTTTCATCCCCTGAAGTAGGTGTGAGTGCTTGAGACTGCTTAATTACTATAACTTCATCATTTTCACCTTCATGAAATATGGTCAGATATAAAATATTAAAAATTGGAGAAATATTAAGATCATTAGGAAATTCTACCTCATATGCATTATCGGAATCATGCCTTTTTACAATCATGCACGAGCTAATCCTCTTCATCTTTAGCTTGTTATATGTACCCACTAGAAATATCTCCTTTCTTAGATGCACCATCACTTCATCTCCAACCTGAAATTCCTTGTGTCTCCTCTTCAAATCAACATTATTTTTATGAGAAAAAATCATTTTTCTAATATGTTTTCTCAGCTCATCATGTAGGCTTTCCATACACTTTGTAAAGTCCTCTACATCTGCACTCTTTTTCACATCTTTATCAATCTTATTCAAGTCTGATACAATTCTTAGGTTACTTCCATGAAAAATCTAAAATGGTGACTTGTGTGTGCTTCTATTGACTAAGTTGTTGTAGGAAAACTCAGCTTGTGGTAGGATCAAGTCCCATCCTTTTGGTTTGTCTCCAACCAAGCATCTCAGCAAATTTCCCAAACTCCTATTCACTGCCTACATTTGACCATTTGTTTGAGGGTGGTAGGCTGAGCAAAAATTTAATTCAGTGTTGAGCTTCTTCCACAAATTCTTCCATAATTAGCTGAAAAACTTGGTATCCCTATAAAAAACAATGCTCTTTAGAATCCCATGAAGCCTCACAACTTCCTTGAAAAACAAATTTGCAACATTCACAACGTCATTAGTCTTATGAAAAGGGATAAAATATCCCATTTTGTAGAATCAATCTACCACAACAAAGATGGAATCATGTCCTCTTTGTGTCCTTAGCAAGCCAAAAACAAAATCCATACTTACGTCCTCACATGGCTTCTCTGGTACTGATAGTGGCTAATACAAAACAGTGTTCTGACTCACTCCCTTTGCCACTTGGCACTCCATACTTACATCCTCACATGGCTTCTCTAGCATTGAAAGTGGCTAATACAAAATAGTGTTTTGACTCACTCCCTTTGCCACTTGGAACACGCTACAACCTTGCACATACTTTCTTACATCTTGTTGCAATTGAGGCCAATAATACTTTTCTCCAACAAGTGCAATAGTCTTATCAAAACCAAAGTGTCCTACAAGTCCACCACTATGCTTCTCCTTAATTAAATTTAACTTCATGGAACTTCTAGGTTTACACAATTGATTACCTTTGAACAACATACCATCTTGGATCAAATAATCCAACCACTTGGTTCTCTCTATTGCAATAGGCTCCTTACAATCCTTCCATGCCTCCCCAAAATCTAAATCTCCTTCATACATTTCCTTGAGTTTATTGAAACACACAACTTCAACCTGCATTTCAATTAGTAATCCTTTCCATTTACTAAAAGCATCAACAACTCTATTAGACTTCCCACTCCTATGTTTCAAAACAAATGTATAACTCTATAAAAATTCAACCCATTTCAAATGCCTTTGACTCAACTTCCCTTGACTACTTAGGTATTGGAGTGCTTGATGATTGGTGAAAAAAACAAATTCTTTTAGAAAAAGATAACGTCTCCATTTCGTAAGTGCTTGAACAATTGCATAAAACTCTTGATCATAAACTAAATACTTTTTCTTAGCATCATTTAACTTTTCACTAAAATATACAATAGGTTTACCTTCTTGGCTCAAAACAGCCCCAATAGCATTATCACTTGCATCACAATCCACCTGAAACACCTTACTGAAATCTAGAAGTGCCAAAATTGGTTGCTCTGTCACTTAACTCTTCAACAAATCAAAGCTCTTTGCTACCCCTATAGTCCACTTGAATTCCTTCTTATCACCCCTCATATTTTCAGTTAGTGGTACACATATGCTACCAAAACCTTTTATGAACTTTGTATAAAAACTTGTTAAACCATAAAATGATCTCACCTTTGTTACACTCATTGGTGTTGGCCATTATAAAATAGCTTTCACCTTTTCCAAGTCCACCATGATGCCTTCCCCTGAAACAAAAAATCCTAAATACACCAACTCCCTCTTCACAATGCTACACTTTTGAGGTTAATTAGCAACTTTTCATCTCTAATCTTTTCAAAAAAAAATCTGATATGCTTCAAATGCTCCTCAAGAGTCTTGCTAAAAATTAGAATGTCATCTAAATAAACAATCACAAACCTTCCAAGGAACTCTTTCAAAACTTCATTCATGAGTCTCATAAAAGTGTTGGGTGCACTGGTTAGCCCAAATGGCATGACCAACCACTCATACAAACCTTCTTTAGTCTTGAATGCAGTCTTCCACTCATCTCCTTCACGTATCCTTATCTGGTGATACCCGCTCTTCAAATCAATCTTGCTGAAATATGTTGCTCCACTCAAGCAATCCATGATATCATCCATTCTAAGCAATGGAAATCTATACTTTATTGTGATCTTGTTTATAGCCCTGGAATATGCACACATTCTCCATTCTCCTCCTTTCTTTGGTGAAAAAACAACAGGCATTGCACATGGGCTTGAACTCTCTCTTATCAAACCCTTCTTCAACAAATCAACAACTTGTCTATTTACCTCCTCATTCTTCGTAGGTGACATTTGATCGGCTGCCTTGTTGGGTAAACTCGCCCCTGGTATTAAATCAATTTGATGACTAATTTTCTCACTGGTGGGAGTCCAAGAACATTATCTGAAACAATCGTCTTAAACTCTTGCAAAAACTAGTAACTTCTATAGGAATTTCATCAACAACTTCACTGCTAGCTTTAGGAATAATAGTAAAAAAAAACCTTCTCATGCTTCATGCCATCAATAAATCTCCTTGCATCAACTAAGAAAACTCTAGCATTACCACAAACTTGAACATTTTCCTCCTTCAAAGGCTTCAACTTATGCTTCACTTTGTCTTTTATAATTGTGTAGGTGTTAGCACACCCATCATATATAGATTTTTTGTCATATTTATATGGTCTTCCAAGAAAAATGTGACAAGCATCCATAGGGATGATATCACATAGAATCTTATCATGATAATTTCAAACCTTAAACTTCACATTGCATTGTTCATTCACTAACAACTTCTGGTTATCTTGCACCTGAGAAATCATGTATGGTTTTGGGTGTCTTCTCCTTTCAAGCTTCAACTTTTCTACCATCTCATCAAACACAATATTGTATATGCTTCCACTATCTATTATGATGTTACACACATTCCCTTCACACTTGCACCTTGTTTGAATAACTTCTTCCTTTGCACAGGCTCGCTATCTTCATTTAGGAATTCTCTCCTTGTCATCAGAACCTCTCCATATTTTGGATCTTCAAATTGTGAAGAAGGTGCCTCTTCCTCATTCACATTTGATTCCCTTGGTGTTCTTATCTTCTTCTTGGCTTCTCCTCTGTTTGTGGGAAATCATAGGCTTGGTGTCCTTCCTCTCCACATTTGAAACATGTGCCCTTGAATGAGCCTCCACCATAACCACGACCTCTACCTCTACCTATGAATTTTTTTCTTTTGAGCTTTTCCCTTATTCATATTTTGCTACTCTATTGTTGCCCTCTTCATTCTTGGAGTTCTTTTTCTAATTTTCTTCATTTTTGTAAGTTCTTTCTCCCACCTTGCCTCTATACCCTTTTCCCTTTTGTTTGTTTTCAAACCTCATGTTCACTCTTTCTTCTATCTTTAATGTTATTTTATAAGTATCTTCCATTCTCACAACTCTAACTAGTGCCATTTCTTCTTGAATGCTTGATCTTAACCTATTTATGTATCTTGCAACCTTTTCCTTGGCCACCTCTAAATGTCCAGTACTTATAAGAATTCTATGAAATTCTTCAGTATATTCTTTAATAATCTTACTTCCTTTTTTCAGAACTTGCATCCCCTTGACCAAATCCAACTCATATTCTACAAGAATAAATTATCTTTTTAATTTTTCCACCATTTTATCCCATTTAGTAATCTTATCTTTTCCTCTTCTTCCCCTTTCTAATTGGACCTCTCTCCACCATATTGAGGCATGTCCTTTCAGCCATGTCTTGGAAAATATCACTTTATCAGGGTCTTCTATCTCTTCAAATTCAAAATACTCTTCCATATCATTAAGCCAATATACCAATTCCTCTAGATTTATACTTCCATTTAATGTAGGCACATCCATTTTTGGTCTCTTCCCCATTTTTTTTAAATCTTTTAGCAGTGGGTCATTTGCAACTGTTATAATTTCCTCTCTTTGCTCAATATCTAGACTAGCATGCTTCGTGCTTTCATCTTCGTCATCTCTTCCTAGGTCTCTCATTATTGAAAATCCTCTCCTTATCTCATTTTGCAGTGTTTCAACCTGCCTTCTTAAGGCTTTAAAATCATCATCTCTTACAAAATTTTCTCCTCTTCCTCTTCCTCTACCTCTACCACGATAGGATCCTCTCCCATCCATTTTTTTCAACACCTACAACACAATCTTAGTGCAACTGCCTCTTTTTGGCAGTTTGTTCCACACTCATGATCAATTTGCTCTGATACCACTAATTTAGGGTTCTCCCCTTATAGATCTTAGACTCACAACAAAAACAAAGAAACACTAAATGAGAATGCATGAGAGAACAAAGCCTTTTTTATCACTGTAATAATAAAAATGACATTACATTACTACATTCACCCTCATATGGGACTGCTTGATTTCACAGTCTACCAATCTTCAAATAGAAGCTAACTCACCTTCAAAATTCATGCCTTCATCATGAGAAATCAGCTCCATCCTTCATCACTGTCGTCTCCCCCTCCTATTTTGATGTATTTTTTCCTTTCTGAGCATCCACGGCCTAGGGTTTCTTCCCACATTCAATGCATTTTTTTCTCTTTTTCTTCTTGTTGATAGAATCTACATTAAAAAAATTCGTCCATGCTTGCATTAGCACTTTCATCCACCTCCCTACAACATTAATGTTCTTGTAACCATTGCTCATCATCTGTACCATTGTCTCATGTAACCATCAACCAAAAGATTCGCACTAGGTTTGTCATTAAAACTTGACTGTTGCACTTCAAAACATTATTGTTCGATTAACCCTAAATTTTGTGGTTTAAAATAATGATGTGAATCTTCCAACCACCTTGTGCCATGTGTCATTAATCTATACTAGTTAACTGAGTCAACTCTGCTTTTGGCAAGATTTCCCTCTATTTTTGGTGACTTCATTTTCCCTTATCATTAGGAGCCAGAAGCCTCTAATTCATCATACCGCTTCCATGTAATGCATAGAAGAGCTTATGGAGCTCGACCGAATAAGGAAATATGAAGACAACAACTTTACATTCAGCTTGTCGGAGGTCGAAGTTCGCTCTTCCCTCATACTCCATACCTTATACACCATGAAGAATTCAAGGAATAAACTCAAACAACAAATTATGAATCCTTCTAACCTGTCATCAGGGTTTGGAGTTTCCTTGTACCCTTTACTGCTTAACAATTAATTTAAAGCATAAATCATAACCATGAAGCCCGATCTCTACCCACTTACCAAAGAGTAAGACAAAAGCCTAAAGTTCAAAGTCTGATAAGACTCTGTAGAAAAATGATTAAGTCCAACTTCCCTAGTAAGCAATAAGAGATACCTCTGAGGCCTGAAGCCTGAACTTCTGGAAATATTCTTACTTAGCAACTCAATTCAACTAGTGCTTATTCAAAAGAAACATCACCTTTTTTTTGGTTGATGCAAGATTTCCCTTACACCTTGGATGCTCCTGCATCAACTTGTGGCTATAATAAAAGTAAGGTTCAAATAACTGATATTTCCAAATGAAGACATATTCTATACTTGGAACATAGGCATACCCTAGGAACATAAGAATCATTGAACATACAACATTATAATTTTAGACCTTCCTATTTCATGTCACCAAAATTTACTCTAATAATTTATTAAATACAATGTTCCATGTTGAATTAACAATTATGTACTCCTTATGTAGCCTAAGTATTCCATCATTATCTTAATTATCACCTAATTAATAACTAAATTTGTATGCTAACCTTGGATGTCCCATATGTTGACAAGTGTTTTTACACGTCACAACATAGATAAAATACAAAGTATCTCTCTTGAAAGGAAATCTAACCTTTGAGACTTCAAAAAGATTACCCCAAGGCTTCAATAGTCAGTTCTTGACTTTGCAAAAATGACTCAGTGGTTTAATGTTTTCTTGTTTAATAAGGGGCCTTACAATTACCTAGCTAGAAATTAAAAATAAAGGGTTTTGAAATAGTTTGAACTTAATTTGAAAATCTAACTAGATTTTCAGATCTAAAATCTAAAAACAATCTCTAACATCTAATTTATAATTTATATGATGTTTTTTTTTAAACTAACACACATATAAAAAAAATAAACTTCAAAAGATAGTGTGAGAAGAAATTAAATTAAGAAACCCTGCAGATAATGATAATAATGATTCAATGCTTCAGATAGATGGATCCCTCACAAGACCAACTCTTACTTAATCAAAGATCAACTCACAATGCCACAAGAAAAGTGCAATCTTCAAAGGAAATGAAAGATATTCAGATCATTAAAATTCATGTAAATATTCAATACTAGCATAACTTAGAAAAATTTTCACAATTGAACTGTTATTAAAACAAGGTTCAGACAAGCCATTCAAAGAAACTTACAATCAACAATACACAAATAGTATGAACTAGAGACCTATCAAATACTTTCACACTTCATCATTATTATAACTAAACTCTATCTAATACTGAAGAAAATAAACCATGAAAACATTAAAAATCTACAAGTAGAACACAAAAATTAAATATTTTTCTTGTATTGATCTCAAGATGTTTGGTTATAAAAATTATAGTTAAACAATACTTTACAATGAGAGAATGGTACCTTTTTTGGCATTGGTTGTCATTGATGTCAACACTTGAGGAGACTATTGTGATGTCAACACTTGGTGAGTTTTTTGGCATTGGTTGTTGACACTTGGGAAGATTGTTGCATATGTTTGTGAGATTGGTGGTTGAAATTGATTTTCATTGATGTTGTTGTGATTGGTTTCTATAGTTGCATGTTTTTTATACTCTATGGTGATATGCTCATGGTTGTATGTCATTCCTTTGATGTTGTTGATGTTCATGGTTTGATGTCATGCCTTGTTTGATAAAAATTAAAGATGAATTAAGTATAGTTGTTGTCAGAAGAGGTGAGGTCATGATGATATATTTAGATGAGGATTAGAAGTAATGTTTATGGTGGAGAGATGATGTTTATGGTCTCCATTATGTTGTATGCTCTCTCTTGTTCTTGTGGAAGTATGTGTTGCTAAAAGGAAGTTCTAGTTTTCACATGTTGGTGAAAGGTTCTGCTATGGAATGTTGCTTAGAAGACTATTTTGGAGAATTATTTGTATTCCTACATTGTTGAAGATATGATCTTGTGGTTTTGGATTCAGTGTTTGTATTTTTTGGAAGTTGTAATCCTATCTTTTCAGGTCACCAATGTTGTCGAGGAGGTTTCTGATATTTGCAGTGTATTAGTAGTTTTGTTGGTTTTCTGGACTAGTTCAAAAAATGTTTTGTATTTTTCTACATTGGTGTTTCTACTCCTACAAATTGGTGGACATTCTCTCAGTTATTGTGCAATATCTCAATTCAAATTTCATGTAGTGAAGTGATTTGCAAATTGGTTTGTTAATGTTCTACCTTGTAGTTGTGTATTATGTGCTTTTGGGATGAAGTACTCTACTTTTGTTTAGTTTGTGGTGGATGATTGTGGCATGACAATGTGAAATAAGTGTTTGGAAGTGTATTTGGATGATCATGGATCATCTCTTTGTTATCTGAATGTCAATAATTGATCTCCCTGGTGCTACATATTATGTTGAGTTGGTATTCTAGGAAATTCATGGATATTTGGTTTATAGGGCTTGTTATCTTGCTTGTGTCATGTGCTAGGGGTTCTACGCCAACATATGAAGTTGTGTTAATATGTATTTGAGTCCTAACCTATCTTGCTAAGAACCATATTGAGTAAATTTAGTTGCAAGTGTGTTTTTGGGCTGATTGGTATTATGTTACACATTTCCTTTTTTCCAATTTGAGTTGATGTGTGCCAGTGTGTGAGCTATTCGAGATCACATTGGAAGATGTAATAAGATTTTTTTTACTCCTCTCTATCTTCTAGATAGGACCACATTATTTTTTTGTGGCCGACTTTTTGAAATCATTGTTTGTATTCTTTCTAGCTGACCTAATTGATGTTTTGAGATCTTGTAGAATATATAAATAAAAGAACATTTTAGTTGTAAGATGTGTGAGAGTGTGGAGATGTCTGAAGATGAATTGAAGTAGTGAGTTGTGAAAAGAAAAGGGAAATGAACTTTAGCACCTCAGTCAACAGAGTGTATTATTGACATATGTTGTAATTCCTAAATGTTCATGCATCCTACTTTGAGATAGTGAATCTCATTGGGTCCTTGTAATTTTTATCTTTCTCTGGGGTTGTGCGCCTTAGTACTACAAGTATCTTGTATCTTGTCCTAAGTTTGTGCACCTTATCTTGCAATTCCTTAGGTAGTGAGCCTTAAAATTGTAATTATGTAAGTAGTAAGCTTCTATAATGAGATATTCCTCTCTATGGTTTTTCCCTTCTTGGGTTTTTCACATAAATCTAGTGCTATCTTGTGTATGTGTGTTCATTGCCTTACATTTCATTATTATTGATTAGATTAAGTGTTTCTAATCTATGAATGATTTATTGATCTTTCTAAGATTTTGAATTTGTATATTGTTGGAGGGTTTATGATCTGAAAGGGTTTAAGTCTTTCAAGCTACTAATTCACCCCCCCTCAGTTTTCAAGTGTGTTCAAAATTTGGTATCAGATCCAAGTTCCTCTAAAGAATCTTAACTGCTTGAGGAAAGATTCAAGATGGTACATGATGGAGCTTAAAAGGCCCTAGGTTTGAGGGGATAAATTATACCTTTTAGTAATTAAGAATGGAAGTCCTTCTAAACTCTCTAGGGTTTGGTGTTTATCAATCTATCAAGGATGGTTATATTGCTCCTACTACTCCAACAAATCTAGTTGGGATTAGGTTGTATGTGAATGATTCCAAAGCTAAGAATTTTATCTTGTTTGTGTTAGTTGATTCATAACTTTTGAAGGTGATGAATTACAGTTATGCTAAGGATGTTTGGGGAAAACTTAGCAACATCTATGAAGGAGACAATAAAGTAAAGCAAGCCAAGATACAAATTTTCAAGAGAAGATTTGAGACCCTGAGGATGAAGATATTGGTAGTTATATGCATTGAGTGGATGAAATTGTTACTAGAATTAGAGGTCTTGGTGGAGAAGTGAAAGAAGATGAGATTATGAAGAAGGTTCATAGATCTCTCCCTAAATCTTATAGTCATAAGGTGTCTATTATTGAAGAATCCGAGGACTTGGATTGGTATTCAATAGATGAAATGTTTGGTGCTCTCACAACCTTTGAAATGAGAGAGTTTGACAAAGATGTTCTAAAGAAGAAAGCTGCATTGAAAACTAGTAAAAAGGCAGAAGATGAAATTGCAAATTAGAATGATGACTTTGATGAGGTAGAAGCCAACTTTGTGAGAAGATTGAAGAAAGGCACCAGTAAATGCAAAGGTAAGCTACCTTTCAAGTGTTTCAATTATGGAACGATTGTCAGTTTTCTTCTAAATTTCCTTATAAAGAATCAAATGATAGTAACAAAAGAGATAAGTTCAAAAGAGGTTTCTATTTTGAGGAGAATATTTTTTCCTCAAAAGATGAGGAAAATGATTCAAATGATGAAACCCTATTTATGGATTTAAAAGACAGAAAGGGTGATATTAAAAAATGTAAGAGGTCCAATACTTTGTAGACTAACAAATATAATAAAAGATATATGGTTGTGTGGACTACCTTTCATGCAAAGGAAGAAGAAAATGCTTGGGTGATTGGAAGTGGTAGCTCTAACCACATGATTGGTGATAAGGGAAGGTTTATCAATCTTAAGAAGTGTAATGGTGGAGTTGTTAAGTTTGGTGGTGATGAGTAAACACAAATTTGTTGAAAGGGTTCCATAACAATTGATAGAAAGAATAGGATTGAGGATGTCCTCTATGTCAAAGGTCTTAAGCATAATCTTCTTAGTGTTAGTCAGATGTGTAGAAAAGGACACAATCTTACATTTCATGCCAATGGTTTTGAGATCAAGAAGCTATGGTTTGAAAGACTAATTGCTAAAGGTACAAGGAAAATGGAAATGTTTATCATCTAAAGGAGGAAAATGGAAGAATTTGCTTATTAGCTCAATCTAGTAAGTGTTGGTTGTAGCACAAAATAATGGGACACATCAACTTTGACAATATGGTGAAGATCAGTTATAGGCATGCAATGAGAGATATTCCTAAGATAACTAAGCTTGAAAACACATTATGTAAGGAATGTCAAATGGGAAAGCAAACAAAGACAAGTTTCAAAAGAAAGGAGTGCTTTGCTATAATGCCATTGGATTTGATTCACACTGACATGTGTGGAACTAAAAGAAAAATGAGTCAACAAGGTGAAAGGTAGTTCATGTTTCTTATTGATGATTATACTTGAATGACTTGGGTTAAATTTCTAAGAGATAAATTAGAAGCTTTTGACAAGTTTAAAAATTTTAAAGAAAAAGTTAAGAATTAAATGGATGCTAAGATAAAATTCTTAATATTTAATAGAGGAGGTGAATTTACTTCAAATGAATTTGAAAAGTTTTCTGAAGATCATCGTATTAGTTGGCATATTTCTACTCCTAGAACCCCTCGGTAGAATGGGGTGGTGGAAAGGAAGAATAGGACTATGCAAGAGATGGTTAGGACTATGTTGAAAGATGTTGATCTACCTAATATGTATTGGAATGAAATAGTTCACATTGTTGTATATTTACTTAATAGAGTATAGTTGAGGTTCAATAGCACTAAGATGCCTTATGAGCTATGGTATGGCATGCCTCCTACTATTAGATACTTCAAGATCTTTGGTAGCAGATACTACATCAGAAGAGATGAAGAAGACCTTTAAAATTTTGATTCAAGGTGTGATGAATGGCTCTTTCTTGGTTACTCCACCAAAAGCAAAGCCTATAGAAGCTAAAATAAAATATTGGGAAAGATGATTGAAAGCACAAATATTAAGGTAGATGAAGACTTGTGTCATATCTCACAAGAACCATAGATTTATAGATTTGATACACCTCCCTACATTGAAGAAGAAGAGGAAGAGGAAGAAGAAAATAAATAAGAATAAAAAAAGGTTCCTAAGACTCTAGAAAAATATGTGTAGAAGAAACATTCATCAGATCAAATCATTGGATATAATAATGAAGGTGTGCTAACTAGGAGAAGGATTGCCAAAGCTAGTGAGCAAGTGAATTTATGTTTACTGTCAAAGTTTGAGCCCAAGAACTTTGTTGATGCTAGCAAAGATGATGGTTGGATAAAGGAAATGCAAGAAGAATTGAATTAAATAGAAAAGAATCAAACATGGGAATTGGTTCCCAGACTAGTTGATAAGAATGTGATAGGAATAAATTGGGTGTTTCAAAAAAATCTAAATGAAGATGGTGAATTTGTGAGGAACAAATCCATATTGGTATGTAAGGGTTATTCACAAGTTGAAGGTATTGATTTTGAGGAGACATTTTCTTTGATAGTTAGAATGGAAGCAATAAGGATGTTTCTTGCCTTTGTTTCTCACAAGAATTTCCAACTAGAATGGTGATCTAGAGGAAGAGGTATGCATTGAGCAACCAAATGGTTTCCAACTATCCAAAGATCTAGACATGGTATGCAGACTCAAGAAAGATTTGTATCGACTCAAGCAAGCTTCTAGAACTTGGTACATGCTTAGTTGGATAAGTATTTACTTCAGAAAGGATTTAAGAAAGGTACTATAGATAGTAATCTTTACATTAAGGCACAAGAAGACAAGATTTTTTATTGTGGTTGTATATGTTGATGAGATCATCTTTGGTGGAGATGATGACATGTGTAAGAGGTTTGTAGAAGAGATGTAGAAAGAGTTTGATATGTCTATGATTGGTGAGTTATATTTCTTCCTTGGACTTCAAATTGTGAAAATAGATGCTGGTATCTTTATTTCTCAAGATAAGTATGTTAAAGAGATATTGAAGAAGCTTGGCATGGAGGATTCTACACCATTCAGTATCCCTATGGTTACTAGTTTCATTTGAGCAAGACTAATGAGTCTCTAGAGGTTGATCAAACTCTTTATAGGTCTATGATTGGAGGTTTGTTGTACTTGACTACCTTTAGACCTAATATTATGCATGCAATATGGTTGGTTGCCATAGTTCAATCTAATCCTAAGAAAAATCATGAGAAGGCAGTGAAAAGACTATTCAAATACTTGAAGGGAACTCCAAATTATGGTTTGTGGTATAAGAAAGATGAAAATTTTTCTTTGAGTGCTTAAATATTGATGTTGATTGGGTAGGATGTGTGGATGACAAGAGAAGCACCAGTGGAAGTGAATTTTTCTTGGGAGATAGATTGGTCTCTTGGTTGAGTAAAAAGTAGGACACAATGTCCTTATCTACAACAAAAGTTAAGTATATTGTTGTAGCATCTTGTTGCACCCAGGTGCTTTGGATAAAGAAAATATTGAAGGATATAAAGGTGGTTTATGATGAACCTCTTCCTATATTGTGTGATAATATCAGTGCAATTAAAATTTCCAAGAATTTGGCAATGCACTCAAGGACCAAACATATTTTTATCTGGTATCACTTTCTAAGGGAGAATATTATAGAGCAAGAAGTCAAATTGGAGTATGTGCCTACTAAGGATCAAGTTGCATACATCTTCACTAAAGTGCTTTTAAAGGATACTTTTGAGTATCTCTAGCAAAAGTTAGTGGTTATTTCCCCTCCTTTTTCTAGCTTGATGCATAAATGGTGCATCTATCTAGGGGGAGAAATTCATGCCATATCGTTTTCTCCTAGATTGATGTGTGCTACCTCTCAGGGGGAGTAGGTAGTTAATTGGTTGTTGTTGATAGGGGAAGCTTGAAGAAGATGTGCAGGTGTTGAGATTGTATAGTTGTTTGAAAGAGAAGTGGTGTTGTTCAAAGGGGGAGAATGTGTTAATGATTCAAATGAAGATCTTTTTTCCCTTGGTCCTTGATGTCAAATGGGGAGAGTGTGCAAGTGTTTGTTTCCATCAATGCTAAAGGGAGATATTATTGGCAATGGTTTTCAATGATGTCAACATTTGAGGAGACTATTCTGATCTCAACACTTGGTGAGATTGTTAGTATTGGTTTTCAACACTTGGGAAGATTGTTGCATATGTTTGTGAGATTGATGGTTGGCATTGATTTTCATTGATTTTGTTGTTATTGGTGTCTACAGTTGTGTGTTGTTGATACTCTATGGTGATATGTTCATGGTTGGATCTCATGCCTTGTTTGATGAAAAGTAAAGATGAATTAACTATGGTTGTTGTCAAAAGAGGTGATATCATGATTATATATTAAGATGAGGATTAGAAGTAATGTTGATGGTGGAGAGATGATGTTGATGGTATCCAATATGTTGTATGCTCTCTCCTATTGTTTCTATGGAAGTATGTGTTGTTGAAAGGAAGTTTTGGTCTCTACATGTTGGTGAAAGGCTCTACTACAAAATGATGCTTGGAAAACTATTTTGGGATAATTATCTATATTCCTCCATTGTTGAAGATATGATCTTGCAATTTTTGTTGAACACTCAGAATACTAAGAGGGTGGGGTGAATCAGTATTCCTCTAAACCAATTAAATAAAAACCATCCAATCAACTGAATAGAAATAACTACAATGAAGAATGAAAGCATGAATGCAACCACAAAATCACATGACACATGAACACTAGTATTTTTACTTGGAAAACCCAAAATGGAAAAACCATGGTGAGGGTTAACTCACAATATATTATATCTAGATATAACATATTACAAAGGTTCACTACTAGGACGCAATGTCTAGAAAAAGAGCTCACAACCCATTGAGTAAGAACAAAGAAGGGTTGGAAACACTGCCTATTTGAATTGATATAATAGCATCTATCATATGCCAGATTACAGTTCCATTGAAGTACAAAAATGATCTTTACATTGTTTGAATTCATACTTTGCTTTGTTCAAAATCTTCTTAATACTGCATCTCACACATGTAGGTGAATCACCATACATTTCATAAGTCGCATACAATATGCTTTGCTATACTACATTTTCATATCATATATTACTTTCTCCTCTTCTCTACTACAAAACTTTGGTGATGATCTTATCCACATCAGGTGTAACTTCAATTAGGTTGGCCTAATTGCAAGTAACACACAAAATTAAAACATGTCATCCTTAAGGAATTTCACCCACACTTAGCGCCTAAGTTCAAAATTCAATTTACATCAAGATAGGTTGATATGGACCTAGTTAGATCCCACATAAGATAGAGTTACTCAATTATTCTCCACAAAACATTAGTTTTGTGTTAGGTTGGCCCAAAATAGACCTAAACACAAAGTATTCAAGAGTGCATGTAATTCATCAATTGTGTGACCTCAAGGCTTGATATCCCATCAAATTCCTATTCAACTGACATCTATTAGTTTATCTTCATCATCACAAGAAAAAATAATTATTCACAAAGAAGTGCAAAATCTCACACACTGGTACACTGTACAAAAGATAATTGCAATATACAAAGCTATACACTACACCATTCATATATTTTTGCAAACTATACAAAATGTCACAAAAACCTGAATGTGGCTCCATTTGATGAACTCAAAATTTTATTTATGATTGTAGAAGATTATACCATCATGTAGTGAAGTGCGGACCCAAAAAACTGATGCAGTGAACCATAATACTTTCATAGGAAATACTTAGCCAAATTTCTGATAAACCATAATTTCTAGATTAGCTAGTGCTTACAAAAGTCATCAAAAATACTTCCTCACTATGGTAGGATGATCATAACAATGTTGAAATCAATGAAAACACTAGATCAACCAATGTATGTATACTTCATGCCCATGTTTCCAAACAACATCATCAATGATAGACTTCCAAACTTCCAACAATCTCCCCCTTTTCCATTGATGGAAACATGCATATCAAAAACATTTTCAATGACTTGATTAAAAAAAATTCCCCCCCTTACACATATAGACTTGTCTCTCCAAGTATTTTGACCAAAAGGTTTTCCAGCCATCTTTCCCAAAATGTAACTATCACTTCCCAAGTGCTTTGAAAAAAATGTTTTTCTACTATCTCTCCCCCTTTGACATCAATAGAAATGGTTGCGCAAAGGCTCAATATGCTTCCCTTAGATATATATGTTGACTTCCCCTCAAAAAAGAATCTTTTATGATAATAAAGGATTCTAAAGAAATAATTAGTAAAATGCATAAAAGCAAGACTTATCAATCTAAAGATGTTGACCCTTTGAACTTCTTCAGAATATCTTGCCAAGTAGATTTTCCTTCTTCCCAAAGTCATTTTTCTTTTGCACGAGTCTTGCACTGTAATTCAAGTTCCATTAGATTTTCTTCTCCTTCTTCCATAGTACGGGGGTTGAGATTTATTTCTGAGAGTTTATTAGTACTAGCAAGAGCACTGGAGATAGGAGTTTGCTTTATCTTCACCAAGTCCCTTAACATCATATATTGTTTGATTATTTCTTCCCTTTGATTATGCAAGACAAAGAAATTGTCATGCAGCTACATAATTCCAGCACATTTCTAATTGTTCTTGTCTCTTGCTAAATCATAAATATATGTTTCAAAGCCTATTTGATTTTTAGTCAAATTCATGGCATCTTTTATACTTCATGTGTTGTTTGGCCATTTCAAGCAGTATGAGAGTAATTTTTGTGCTTCTTCTTCACAGATTTGAGTATCCTTCAAACATTTCAAAGCGTAGTGATGTGAACTTTTACATTTCCTTGTGATATCCTCTAAACTCTTCTCTGCAAGCCTTGCCTCATATTCACTTCTAGCTTGTTCTTTTAATCCGGAGACATATACTTTGAACAAATCAACCAAGTTTCTAAAAATTTCTATTGTAGGAAGTGATGTATCAATGCTTGTTTTGGGGGTTACCTCTTGTAATGTTTTCATAGCTTCATCCATGTCTAGTGCACTTATAGTTCTGATTCTCCTTTCATTCTCATGTTGAGCATCGTCTGTGTGCATCCTTTTTTCTTCTATGTTATTATCTTCTTGCTTTGTAACTTCTTGTTTAACTTCAATCAAGGGAATAGCAGTGTTCTTCATTTTCTTACCTATTCTCCTAGAGTTGTTGGAGGATTCATCTCTAGTCTTGTCCTCTAATCTAGATTTGCTAAGGTATTTATGGCATCTTAGAAGCACTTCTACATAGTGAACAACTTCTTCCTTAGTCACTCCATAGTCTAAATCAAAAATCCAAATAGTTTGAGGCTCAATTGCTTCTATGAAGCAAAATTTAGTAGAGACAAGAAAATTAATGTCGCCTAAGTACCTTTCCAACACACTTTTAGGTATTCTCACTCTTTCATTCATCCTCATTTTAAACATTCCAAATAATTCTGAAAGAGCATTGCCTTGAGCATATAGAACTCCAAGTCTTCTCAAGTGATGTGTTATTTGATGTGCAACCAATTTTGTATTTTTCCACTCTACTTTCCCAATTATCGATATTTCCTTCATGAAGTAGAAAAGCAAACAAATTACTAATGTTCCATACTTGAATGTGTGTTTTTTGTTCTTTTTGATTTCCTTTAGGTTCTTCATAAAATGTTGTTGGAATAACTCACAAAGGTCATAATCAGCACCATTTTCAATCGTGTCATGTGCAATGTGAGCGACAATGGTAGGGACTATATAGTCATTATTTGGGAGACAAATCTTGTGTCTAATAAGTATTGCAGCATACCGAATAGCTGGATTTCTAATTTTATTCAAGGTGAGTTCCTTTTCTTCAAGATTAGCACCAATATTCTCCATTATCTCCTTAACCTTAATATATTTTTGGTCTAAAACTAGTCTGGAGGACCACAAAATAGTTATATTTTTAATAGCTTTCTTGGTTATTGAGTATGCACCATCAATCCATATGGATTCATCATGAATTCTGCTTAATGCCATTCTGGTGTACTTCCTTTTAACTTCAAACAAAAAAAATTCTACCACACATGCAATCCCTTCTCATTTAGGTTTTTGTATTATGGTTTTATAGTATCATCATTTCCTTCCAATTCTCCTACCCATAGAACACATAATTTGGTATAGGAAATTTCTTCTATTTTCCCATGACTGTATGCATTGATATCCTCAGTTAGTAAAACTCCAAAGGGAGTGCGAGAAAATGCACCTATCAGATCTTCCAATAAAACTTTCCAAGAATGCCTCTTAAGTTTAGGTTGTGGTCTCTTTGAGACATTTACAACCTTCGATCCTTCCATTTCATCTAAATTTCTTTCAAATAAAAATTCTAAAAAACTGGAATACATAAAATACCTCTTAAACCACTCAACAAAATTAAAGTTTTGATGATCTAATACTGGAAGATGCATTGAATCCTTCCACTTCTTCTTCACCTCACTTCTCCTTTGCATGTGTATAATGAAAATAATTTATCTTCCCAAGCATACTTTTAACTCCTTGATACCTTGTATGCACAATCAACTTTTGAAAACTCCGCAAATTTACCCATTAAAATATTTTGTCTTGTAGTTTTCACCAACATATCCACAATATTAATCTCCATCTTATCTCTTCGTGTCAAGCCATGACACAACATATCAGCAAGGGGGTTGTATGATTTTCAGTAAAGCTCCCCTAAGCCATAGCTCTGGGATTTGTTACAAGAGGAAACATTTGCACTAGAGATAGGTATAGATTATCCCTTGTCCTCAGTCTATTCTTTTTGTTTCCATACTTTCTCCATTTCCTTCACCTCATTCGGATCAACTTTCTTGACTAGTTCATCTTTCTCTATAGGCTCATTCTTTCTTATGTTCTTGTTCCTACAAAATTTTGCAATATGTCTAGGCTTTCTACAACTGTAGCATTTGATATTTCTCTTATTGTTATTCCTTTCATTTGTTTTGAATTTGCATTGATTAGCTTTGTGTCCAAATCCATAGCATGTTTAGCAATAACCATTAAATATTGAATTATTCTACCATTGTTGTATCTATTCATCATCTAATTTATGCATTCTCTAGCTCTATGTCTAAATTTCTTGCATGTAAAGCATTGTTGAGTAAAGGATGAAACATTCTGATTCATTCTGCTTCTACATTCCAGAGCTCTATGTCCAAATTTATTACAAAAATAACAAATACCATTGAAAGATTGGTACCTTTGAGAATTTGGTTGTCTAATGGGGGTTCTTCTAGTATTGCTTCTCTGATTCTGGAACTTTCCATAGTTCCTCTTGCCTTCATTTTTTTTAGGTTCACTAATCTTCTTTGCATTAGATGTCTGACCTTGTTTACATATTTCTCCTTTTTCAAGTCCTAAACCACCTTTATCTTTAGATGCTTTATGTCTTGCAATTAACTCATCAAGCATCATAGAGCTTGTTTTAAACTTGTCCTCATGAATTCTTGTTTTCTCCAAATCTTCTCTCATAATAACCACTTCTTATTCAATTCCAGTGCATTCATCAATATTGCTTTGTATCATTGCATTCAGGCATTCCTCAATTCTCTTCTTTTCTTCTACTTGTACTTTCAGTCTGGTAATGTCTTCATTTACTTTCTTCAATTGTTCATTAACTTCCTTATGCCTTTCTCTAAATTTCTTGATCTACTCTCACAGCTTCTTGATGCATTCATTTTCCTCTTTCATATTTTCCTTCAGATCATTCTCATTTTCAATTTTGTTAAGATCTTCAAGTGTAGCTTTGAGTTCTTCAATTTTTTCTAGCATAAATTCTTCTTATATATATTCAATTGTAAAAATTTCTTCCAAAGGAGTAGGGTACTTCCTATCAGCCATATGTTCAAACTCCAAGATCTTCCCAAAGTGGTCAAGCTCCTTCCAGGGAACCAAGCTTCGATACCAATTATTGAACACCTAGAATACTAAGAGGGGGGGTGAATTAGTATTCCTCTAAACCATATAAATAAAAACCATCCAATTAACTGAATATAAATAACTACAATGACTAATGAAAGCATGAATGCAACCACAAAATTACATGACACATGAACACCAATATTTTTATGTGGAAAACCCAAAAGGGAAAAAACAAGATGAGATTTAGCTCACAATATATTATATCTGGGTATAAGATATTACAAAAGGCTCATTGCCAAAACACACTGTCCAAAAAAAGAGCTCACATCCCACTAAGTAAGAACAAAGAAGGGTTGGAAACACTACCTATTTGAACTAATATGATAGCATCTATCATATGCCAAATTATAGTTCCATTGAAGTACAAAAATGATCTTCACACTATCTGAATTTATACTTTTCTCTATTCATAATATTCTCAATACTGCATTGAACACATGTAGGTGAATCACCATACATGTCGTAAGTTGCATATAATCTACTCTGCTCTACTACATTCACATATCATATATTCCTTCTTCCTCTTCTCTACCATAAAAATTTGGTGATGATCTTATATATATCCACATTAGGTATAACTTCAATTAGGTTAGCCTAATTGGAAGTAAAACACAAAATTAAACATGTCATCCTCAAGGAATTTCATCCACACTTAGCGCCTAAGTTCAAAATTAAATTTACATCAAGATAGGTTTGCATGTGCCTAATATAGATCCCACATAAGATAGAGTTACTCAATTATTCTCCACAAAACATCAATTGTGTTAGGTTGGCCCAAAATAGACCTAAGACAAAGTCTTCAAGAGTTCATTTAATTCATCAATCGTACGACCTCAAGGCTCAATCTCCCATCGAATTTCTGTTCCACTAAAATTTATTAGCTTATCTTCATCATCACAAGATAAAATAATTATTCATGAAGAAGTTTGGAATCTCTCACACTGGTACACTATACAAAAGATCACTGTGATATACAGAGCTACACACTGTCATGAAAACTTGAATGCGGCTCCATTTGATGAACTCAAAATTGTAGTTATGATTTTAGAAGATTATACCATCGTGTAGTGAGGTGCGGATTGAAAATACTGGTGCTTTGAACCACAATACTGTCATAGAGAATACTTAGTCAACTTCTTGATAAACTATACTTTTTGGATTAGCTAGCACTGTACAAAAGTCACCAATTTTTTTTCCTCACTATGCTATGATGATCATACCAATGTTGACATCAATGACAACACTAGATCAACCAATGTATGTATACTTCATGCTCATTTCCAAATAGCATCATCAATGACAAACTTCCAAACTTCCAATAGTTTGGTATTTAATGTTTGTGTTCTATGGATGTTTCACTCCTATCTTTTAAGATCACCAATGTTGTCGAGGAGGTTTTTGCTATTTACAGTGTATTGGTAGTTTTGTTGGTTATCTGGACTAGTCTAGAAAATGCTCCACATTTCTCTACATTGGTGTTTCTACTCCTATGGCTTGGTGGAAGTGATCTCAGTTTTTATGTAGTATCTCAGTTCAATATTCATGTAATGAAGTGGTCTACAAGTTGGTTTGTTAATGTTTCATCTCATAGTTATGTATTTTGTGCTTCTAGGATAAATTGTGCTTTTATTTAGTTTTTGGTGGATTTTTTGGTTTGATGGTGTGAAATAAGTGTCTCAAAGTGTTGTGGGATGTTTATGGAACATCTCTTTGTGATTTGCATGTCAATAATTGATCTCCTTAGTGTCGCATATTATGTTGAGTTGGTTTTTTGGAAAATTTATGGATATCTAGGAAATAGGGCTTGTTGTCTTGCTTGCTCCATGTGCTTTTGGGTCTGTACTAGAATATGAAGTTGTGCTAAGATGCATTTGAGTCTTGACCTATCTTATTGAGAACCATATTGATTAAATTTAGTTGCAAGTGTGTTTTTGGGCCAATTGGTATTGTGCTACATGTTTCCTTGTTGCCGAATTGAGTTGATGTACACAAGTGTGAGTTGTTTGGGGTCATGTTGGGAGATGTAATAAGATTTTTTTTGGGCCTTTCTATCTTTTGGATAGGACTGCATTATGTTTTTGTGGCCAACTTGTTGAAATCATTTTTGTATTCTTTCTAGCTGACCTAATTGATTTTTTGAGATCTTACAAAAGATATAAATGCAAGAACATTTCAGTTGCAAGATGTGTGAGAGTATGGAGATGTGCAAAGATAAATTGAAGTAGTGAGTTA
The DNA here is from genome assembly GCA_007258455.2 of Sequoia sempervirens. Lineage (NCBI taxonomy): Eukaryota > Viridiplantae > Streptophyta > Pinopsida > Cupressales > Cupressaceae > Sequoia > Sequoia sempervirens. Next base: position 5,591 of record VDFB02364138.1, on the reverse strand, counting down.
TGAAAAAAATGGAAATGAGCTTTAACACCTCAATAAGCAAAGTGTATTATTGACATATGTTGTAATTCTTAAATCTTCATGTATCTTGCTCTGAGATAGTGAATCTCATTAGTTCCTTGTAATTTGTATCTTTCCCTATGGTTTTGCACCTCAATATTACAAGTCTATTGTATCTTTCCCTAAGGTTGTGCACCTTAGCCTACAAGTCCATAGGCAATGAGCCTTAAAATTGTAATTGTGTAACCAATGAGCTTCTATATTGAGAGATTCCTCTCTGTGGTTTTTCCCTTCTTGGGTTTTCCACATAAATCTAGTGTCATCTTGTGTATGTGTGTTCATTACCTTATATTTCATTTCTTTTTATTAGATTAAGTGTTTATGTTCTTTGAATGAGTTTTTGATGTTGTTGAGAGTCTGAATTTATATATTATTAAAGGGTTTATGATTTGAAAGGTTTTAAGTTTTTAAAGATACTAATTCACCCCCCCTCTTAGTATCTAGGTGTGTTCAACAACCTTTTATAAGCAAAGACAACAAACCTAAGGCAAAATCAAAGGTAGATATCATCTCAATAGCAAAGGTCGAGATTACATCAACACTTAATATTTGGAGAGCATTAAATATTCATCTTCCATCTCCAACTAAATTATGCTTTAATCCCTCCTTTGGATGTGTAAAAATGCAATATATCCTATTTCATTATTAAATTACGTTTACAAAATCCTAGGAATCTAAGGCACAAGTTCCAAAAAATGCTACTTATGAAAATATCCAAAATTGAACTAGTTGGAAAATCATAAAAATATATCATCAATGATGCTCCTTCCCTCTGATTTCTCCTTGACGGTGAAGTTTATAATTTTTTGTAAGACAAGAGTGATCTCATCATTTGGAGGACCAACAATAGTATAGAATTTTTGGCATTACATTTCATAGTGATCTCTTAGTTGATGGTGTAGATCCATCTAGGAAACTTTCTGATTGATGAAATTTTATATTTTCCCTAACATTTGTGTAGCCCAATCCATATAATCTACAAACAACTCATTTTTGGACTGCTTGTGAATCCTTAGCTTCCACTGCCTCAAAATTTTCTCATCTATTTCCTTCATGAAGTCTACTTCAAACTTTGTCAATTCTTTTAAAAATTGGCCACAAGAGACCAAGACTTTTTTATTGGAGCATTAATTTTTCCCACCTCTTACTCAATAGATAGCAAAATATCTCCCTACAAAACCTTAGGGAATGTATCCAGTAATGGGGTTCCTTAATTTTCTATTTTCTTAGAATACATTCGTTTATCAACACTTTGTTGGGTAGCTTCTAAATGGCCTCGAGTTTGGGAAATACCAAACCATGATATTTCTCATTGCTAATGCATTATTTTTTCTAACTTATCTACTTCTTCCTTGACAATAAGAAATTTATTGTGCACCTAGATAGAAACATCAATTGCTTTATTACCATTATCAATATGTTGGATCCAACTCTATGTATATTGATCCCATGATCTCATCGTTTCATTCTTCAAACAATATTAATTATTGATCCCTATAAGTAATCGATCTCTTGAGTTCTATTGGTGGGACCAAGATTGATGGCGGAAATGTTGAATTCCTTAGGAAGTATACTCCTATTTTCCTTGTCCATCATGGAAGTGGCCGCATGCAAAATTATAGATCTTGAGGTGTCCCTAGTTATGTGATACCTTATCGTGGCCTTCTTATTTTCCTTTGGATTCTCTACCCTACTTAAAATAGCCTCTAAAATTAACTCAGGAACCTCTATGATTGAATTTATATTCTTGATCTATCCTTCCAACCATGAAGGAACTGCAACTTTATCATTGGATTCTATTTGAGGAGGAGAAGCCTCCTTTTAGACTTTTTCTAAGTTTGCATCTTCCTCTTGCCCAATTATGTGTTCTAAATCAAGCTCTAAAATGGAAAAATATTTCCAAGGATCTTCTCCTTGCTAAGGAGATATTGACACCTCTACCAAGGCCAACCCATCCATCCTTTCTTATTCTTGGTTTTGCAAGTTTTCTGAAACTTTATCTATATTCTCCATGGTAAGATATTCAAGTGTTTCTTTTGAAATAGCATTGTGGTAGCTACCTCCGTGGACATGTGGAAAAGGTGGGCTATGAAGGATTCTAGAAGGTTTAGAGAAGTAGGAAGAAGAGAAGTGGATGAGATGGTAGAATTAATGGTAGACATGGCAAATTGGGGAGATGGAATGGATGAATAGGAAGCATGAATTGTAGGAGAATTATTTGGAGAAGAATCAATGGTGATAGGAGAAATTGAAGGAGAAATGGAAGGAGTGAGGATGGAAGTGGTGTTATCTACAAAGGTATCAATGGGGGAAGGTGAAGGGGAGATGATAAGAGAAATGGTAGATATGGGAGAATATGTGGAAATGGAAGGATAAGATGGGGGGATGGAAAAAGGAGTTGGTGATGAAGGGTAATCCTCCTAACCCTCAGCAGTTGGTTCCACTAAGATTTTTCATTCCCTCTTGGACCTCTTGGTTTGTGGCTTAGCCTCTCATTTTGTTTCAAATTTCCTCTTCTAGACTCTAGGCCTAGAAGTGGGCTTCCTTTCCTCTTATTTAGTAATATTGGCCTTTCCTTTAGCCTTGGAAGAAGTCCTTCCTTCTTCTCCAATAGATTATTTACTTGGCTCAGTATCCTCACCAACATGTTCTTCTTCTCCAGAAGAGTATTGTTCTTCCTTTATCTCCTTGAATGTTAACTCTACTCCTTGGGCCATAAGAGTTGAAGTTTAGATAACAAAAAGGCAAAGGGTTTTAATGTATTCCATAGTAAGACTAGAGTAACTTCTCTTTCTAAATTCCAAGTCATCCTAGTAGTTAGCCCAAAATTCTTAAACATCAATTTTATGGTTATATTATCAGCCCACCAATTTCTTTATCTTACGATGTGAGTCAAAATGCCTTCTAAGGCTACAAAAGTTGAAGTTAAAGTATTACATCTCCACATCTAAATTTTCAATTGATTAAGCTAAGGGGAAAGCATACAAACCTGTCCCAGTGGCTAGAGGATAAGGAACCCATGTTTTGTGTTTGTATTTCAATAGTTTATTTGAGGCACAAATTTTCCTAGTCATCTCCAAGAGTACTATCTTGTAATTAAGGTACTTAGGCAACTTATATGGAGCTCCTGAGAAAACCTCCATTCTAAATTAAGTAAACTTGGGGAACTAGATGAATCAATACCTAAACATTTTAAGCATCTCTATAGCAAAGGAGGATAACCTTCTATTCAAATCTCCCTACAAGGTTCTAAATATGAACATAAAAAATTCATCATTCACCCTCTTGTAATGATTCATTCATTGTATTATACATTTGTAGCTAATGGTAGAAATCATATTTATATTAATTGGCATCAGTTCCTTCAAGACCCAAACATGTCAATCCTCTATATTTGAAGTTTTTGGCAAGGATGTATACAATATAGGAAGTCATATAGAACATCATAGTTTTATTTAGAATAGAGAACTACTGATGAACGTTGTCACTAATCATTTGAGCCCAATGGAACTTCTTATTTCCCCTCAAGATCTCTTCTATATAGTAGAACATCCAATTTTTAAAATGTGCAGGCTAAACTGGTCCCCATCACCCTATTCAATAGAGTCACTAAATCATTTACCTCTATGATGAATCACTTCTATATAGGAACTTGGGAAACTTATGGGAAGAAGACTTAGGATGCTTCATCAATAGATCATTGATAATCTTCATGCAGTCTTCTGGTCCCTCATCAAATAACCCTATAGCTTGTTCTTTGGTAGTCAAATACATGGTTGAAAACATGGGAATACCAAAGGTTTATGTGATGGAAGCACTAGAAATATTATCCAACACCTTTCCATCCACTACTATCATCTTTCTAAATTTTTTATAATAGTATTCTTTACATTCTATTATCAGCTCTGGGCATTGCACTAAAGTAGAGAATCGAGTAGCTTAGGCAATCCCACTTTGAATTATTTTCCTTACATAATCAGATGGGTTGACCTTGAATATACTCTCTCTAAACTCTCCAATGTCCACATTTCTAGGGTTAGTATCTTTGACCATGCTCCAACCAGAGGTGATCTTGGTCATGAGATACACACCCTTGAATTCAAACTTCAACTTTGTTGTCCTTTGATAAATTACTTAAATGGATACTTAAATTATCATAATATTTGATACCATCATGCATGAATACCATTTATTACCCCTAGAAGTGACATCAGCAACTACTTCGCAAGAATAACCAATTTTGACACATAGATCACTTCATTGTGGAAAATTAAGGCAAAGAGAACCTTGTAGAAAAACTCAAGATACTCAACCTATGTGAAAAGAATACCCACTCTCAACCTAGTGGATAAATCATATATTCTCAACCTGGAGCAACTAATTACCATATTCATAGAAAATTTGGCAAGAATGCTTGTGGAAAAAATGATCTAGGCACAACCTTGCAAAAAAAATAGGCAGAGAAAACCATGTGGAGAAACCATGCAAATAAAACCATGTGGGAAAACCTAAAGTATGGGGATAAGGTTGACCATCCCCAAAAACTCCATAAACAATTAGAAATACCAATATTCACCTTTCCATAAAAACAACCACAGGTTGGATGATTATTGAAATTTCGTAAAACCCATGTCTGTGAGAAAGTGAAAGATGAAGGTCAACTACAAAAAACCAAGGGGAACATGGATAAGGTCAAATGACTCCTAAATTTGCACACTTTCCATTTTCTTCCAACAAAACAAAGTCTTTGGACTCCAAAAATTAACCATGACTCAACTTTGGGTGAAAGATGTGATGTTTTATGCTACTAAAAAGCCCCACAATCAAAGATTATAACTTGATGCACCATGCAAAAAATAAAGATATTGAAACTTAGCCAATTTGATGATAACCTACTATGAGGAAACAACCATACAGAACTCTGCAAAACTTAGACTAGGCCATGGAAAAAATATTATGATGCGAAATACTCTAAGAGATTAACCCATCCAGGATTAGGTTCCACTTGAAGAAAGTTCATCATTTTCAAATTTTTGGACTTGGGGCATAAATTCGAACCTAGGTTATGAGGGTTTCTTACTCGCCAAATGAAAAATTTAATTTTGAGATAATAAAAAATCTAAAATCTAAATTTATTCCACTTGAAACATCATTGCAAAGAGGGCCAACATATCCTAGTAAATTTTAAAGAGATCAAAATTAAATTCCTATTAAATGACCCTAAATTTCATTATTTAACCAGCTAACCAAGCAAACACTTCCTAAAAGAAAATAGAAATATGGAGAAAACCTAGAAGCTGGATGAGAATCTGATGGTAAATGTTTATGAATCTTCATAAGTTTGCAGTAGGGAGAGAAACTAGGTCACTAGAGAGTTTCATCACACCAACTTAATTCAAATGAATGTAATTTATTCAAAGTCAAACCCAAAATTCTTATATACTCACAACCAACTACCATCATAAATTATCTATAATATAGGGTGGCAAGCACTACCTTGCAAAAATTTGGCATTTACAAGCATCTTTACAAGA
>VDFB02364137.1:0-12099 GCA_007258455.2 Sequoia sempervirens | reverse complement strand
GAGAATACCATGTAGCTCATCAACTGTCAATTTGTCAAGTTCCTTCATCTCCTCAATAGTAGAAACCTTTGCATCAAAACACAAAGGCAGAGACCTTAGATTTTTTTAACAACCATAGACTCCTAAACCTTCTCCCCTAGGCCTTTGATTGTGTTGACAACTTCATGTACACACAGAAAATAAGCAGCAACATTTTCTTCTTCCTGCATTTTGACTCTCAAAATGTCTTCTATGTGTTTGAAGCTTTGCTTTCTTGACTTTATCATCTCCTTCATATGTTTTTTGAAGTTTGTCCCAAATCTCATGAGTTGTATCACAATGCATAGCCCTAACAAATTCAGATTTTGCCAAACCACAGAGGATGGCATTCATCGCTTTGGCATTGTGTTCAAAAGCTTTCTTTCCATCTGCTTTTGTTGGAGTTGCAAGAATTGTATATCCTTTTACCACACTTCGCCATATATCAAAACCAAGTGACATCAAATAAGTACGCATACGAATGCTCCAAAAGGCATAGTTTGAACCATCAAACAATGGAGCTCTATTTGTAGCTAGACCTTCAAGAGAACCCATGTGTGCAATTAGGATCTACCTCCAAAGGATTAAGCTTCAAAACGAAGGAACCCCGTTCTGATACCAATTGAAGAGTGCACAAAAAATACTAAGAGTGGGGGGATTGAATCAGTATTTTAAAACTTTAACACATGAAACCATATGAATCATAAATCAAAACGGTAAGAGCAAACATTAGACACCATGAACACTAATATTATGTGGAAAACCCTTTCGGGTTAAAAACCACGTCAAAATATTGCTTTTATTCACTTCAAAGGGCACCAACCCAGATTACACAAGTGAGCAGCAACTTCAGCATGAGCACCAACTCACACAGAAACTTCTCGACACTGCAAATCTGATTTCACAACCAAAATACATTTTGCACCTCACTGAGACAAATTCTTGATACCAAAATATATTTAGCACTTGCAAACCCACATAACTTCATCAAATATAAGAATATTATACTGTGTGCCAAACCCTTCAAATAACATTAGCACTTCTTCATACTTTGTCCACCGATAACCATTCTTCTTAGTCTTAACCTAAAACTGCAAGTATGATCACATACAGCCCAAACCACTAAAAAGAGATATCTGCAAATAGTTTATCCATAAACAAAGCATGCCTTGATAAGAATCACGTCCACAAACCTTACAAAGAATGAAGGTAACGATAGATCACATCTGTTGTTCCTTACACACTAAAAAACACAGCCTCAATCACAAAAGCATTTCACATCCTTAGAGAATAAATCGGAATAATAACACCAACAGACTAGAAGAATTCCCACGATAGACACCACCCATTAATCTTAATGCACTTGTTGAAGATTTGTATAGGTGACGTTGACTGTATTCATCAGTAACCTATCATCAAAGTATCCTTGCATTATTCATACCCTTTTAAGAATGAACACACCAAAAAACATTTGAATCATATCATTAACACTTATATCACCCAACATCTAAAATTATCTCGAATATGCATACATACTACCGGCCGCCCTTGAAGTAGCGATAAATATTTCTAAGTGAGTACATCATTTTTAAGGACCCATGAACACAACCATGCATAGAGCACTTGCCAAGAAATCACGTCTCATCCAGAAGAGACGACGCGGCAGGAAAGAAATGCCACAGAGGCATTCATTGAAAACACCAACAACTATATGCTCCTACACACCTTCGAACTCCATCCGTAGCATAAATAATAATAGCGACAACATATATACGACTCTATACTCAACTCAACTCCATATCAAACTTAATAGCTTCTCACACCCCAACCTTGGCAAAACAAAATCACTCCAGATATTGAAGACTTTGTTCACTTCAAAAATGCATGACATGCCTGATAATAATGATTTTAGGATCCATTGAATGTCTCATAATATCACGACTTCATTGCAAGAGCCGACACAGACACGAAAGGACAACCATAAAGAATATGGTAGAAAAGAATATTCAAGAAAACGATTCATGGAACCTCCACTAAGTCTTTTATCCTCTCAACAAACAAAAAACCATTGCCTTAACATGTTAGTGATGCCATTTTTAAAAGAACACAATTGTTCCTATATACACACCCACGACTGAAGAACAAGCCACCTCATACAATTTTTGACAAGAATGATTTATTGCATATTAAAGTATAAGATGCCACCAAATATGATGTCAGAAGTAATGCGACCATGAAGCAAACCGTAGCCAATAATTAGAGTCACCACCTAAAATAAGTTCAACGTCCAGATAGGAAAGTCGTCGCTCATGAATGAGGCATTACAAATTGAAAATTTGTTTCCACAAGCCGCTAGGTAACAAATAGAATATCCTAATGTAAGAGCCGCCCTCACTCAAAAAGACAGACAAAAAGAAACGTGACATTTCAAAATACTCAACTTTGACATTTTGAATCTGACTTGGCACAAAGAAACACTTTAGCTGACACAAGAATGCTGAACCAAAATTCCGCCACAGAGCTGACTCAAACACTCGAGCCTTTGACATCAATGACAAACTATTTCAATAATCTCCCCCTTTGTCATTGATGGCAACACCTTCTGAAACCAAAACCAAACTGCTCCCCCTGACTCGCTACTCCCCCTTTGACATCAATGACAAATTGAACAACCTGCATAATTGAAATGACTTGCATAACTGAAACGGGGTTGATAAAATATGACAATGAAAGCTCCCCCTAAGTCTAAACACCTTCTCAAGGATGGAGTGAAATCACTCCTGACTTCTCTTTTTCTACCTCTTTCTTCTTCCTCCAAACCTTCTTATCAACTTATATTTCAGTCACCTATTGCTCTTTCTTTTTACCTTGCTTGAAAGATTCTGCAAAATTGTTTCTACAAGTCTTTGTAGTATGACCAAAGTTATTGCATTTGTAACATATAACATTGTAATTCATCAAAGGAGCAAAAGAATTCCTATTCAAGTATCCTTGATTTCTATTCACATATATGAATTCATTTCTTGCATAAACTCTACAGTTCGCTGCCTTGTGACCAGAACGATTGCATAAGAAACAATAACCATAAAAGAAAGAATTGTTAAACCTGGATATGAGCATGTCTTGAGATAGGAGGACTCTTGAAATTACTATTTCTGATTTTGGATTAAGAATCCTTTGTGCTTTCAACATTGCCCTTTTGCTGTTCTTCTTTTGTAGGCTTGGAACTTTGACCTTCTTTGAATCCAACTCCACTCTTATCAGCTGAAGGTTTCTGTGAACTAATAATTTTGTCTAACAGGACAACACTCTCTTCATGTTTGAATTCTCTATTTAGCTGAGACATAGTCTTGACAAGTTGTTTTCTCAGAGAAACAATTTCTGATTTGAGCTTCTCAGTTTTCTTACTTCATTTTGAGCAGATTTCTAACATCTTCAATCTTTCTAGCTTCTTCAATCTAAACTTTGTAGCTAGACCTTCAAGAGTACCCATGTGTGCAATTAGGATCTACCTCCAAGTGATTAAGCTTCAAAACTGTCATGTCCCCTAAATTGATTGCAATTCTCGATATTATAAATTATAAATATTGATATACAATTAATAATAATAATAATAATAATAATAATAATAATACTCATAATTTCAATACCTTTATAATCATTATAAAATAACAATAAAAATAAATATAATCTAAAAATGATCATTGTAATTATAATTATTAATCATTATATTATAATTATGAAAATCAAAGAGGTAATTACCAAAATATATATATATCAAATTTATTATAATTATAATCATCAAAACAAATATATCGAAATAAATATAAATATAAATATTGAACTTCATAAATTATAAATTATAACTATTAGACATAAATACATAAAATAGTTATGTAACCAAAATAAATAATAGTCCGACTATGGCAAGTCACGTCCTTCCAAATCTAAAGAGCACGACTTTCCTCTTCTCACATGTCTTCTCACATGAGAGGATATGAAGGAAGGTGAGACAAGACTGAGGGGTAGGGATAGATCCTAAGAAAAAAGAATTAAACTCTAACAATCTGACCACAAAAAAAGAGCAGCAGACAGGGATAATACAAAATAGATTGAATATGTAAAGCAACACTGACAAGGAGGAATGAGAACATATTCTAAGGAATGAAATGGGACCGGCGGCTGAAGAAGTATGGATTTGCAAGAAGATATAATAATAACCGCATTGAGGGGAATGAGAAATATAGCTTTGGTTCTAGCGTGTGATTTAGAAGACCATTATCAAGATCACTATCGGTTCTGTAATATTCATAAGAACCCGAGACTTTGATTGCTCATATATATTGCTGAGAATATATTAAACATTGGAGAGATTTGGGAACTCGATATCGGGAATTTTGGTTTGCTTCCGCATCTCACAATATTGGCTATGATTTGATTAAAGGTAAAATATATTGTGAATCGAGGGTTAATTTAGGAGTCTCGTGGCACTTAAATCTGATAATCTGTCTAAACTTGAGAAGCTGTGGCAATTATACAAAGAATAAGACTGCCCTTTCGGTTTGTGCCACCGCTTAATATTATTGGATATCTGATGAATATATAGCGGAGGAGTTTAATTTCATTGGGAGCCATCTTCATATGAGCCACCGATGAAGAGAGTCATTGATAATAAAGATTAACGTCTATGAAATACTATAATTATTCATAGCTACTATCGACCGACAAATATAATCTCATGTTTGAAATCTTCAAGTAGCTCAAGTGACGAGAGAGAGAATGGTTTTATACAATTCCATTCAAAGATAGGAAAGAGGAGGGGGGGGGGCACGGTGGAAGAAAATGAGTATTTGCAGACGGATTAAGGCAGAAGGTAAGTAATTTCTGTTATGAATGTTAAAGACTAATCAAAGAATGAATAAATGATAATAAATTAATGGATTAAGAAGTTAGTAAAGCTTAGTATTTGAGATATATGTTTAATACATATATCTAGGATAAATATAAATATGTTAAATATAATATATATTCACTGTATATATTATTTATACATGATAAATATCGGTTGATAAATATATTGTGGTAATTTGATAAGTATATATCTATATAGACAGAGAGAGGTTGAGACTCATGGATACTCGTAGAGGGTGGATACATACCAATTATATATGTAATATATATATAATATGTTATTTACGGTTATTCAATAATTATGCTTGCGACAATTATTGAGTCTTATAAGTAATAAATGACACTATTCATTCACTATGATGATAAATGGTACAATAGAATACCATCTTTGGGATCTTATTAAATATTATCACTGAAACTTATTAATCTTTAACGCTTCTAATGTCTCTTTGAGAAACAATTTTGAGAGCAAGATTTAGGTCAAGTGCCTCCATCAAAAAGGGGTCATTACAAAAACGAAGGAACCCCGCTCTGAAACCAATTGAGGAGCACACAAAAAATATGGGGGGGTGGGGCGAGGGGGTGTGAATCAGTATTTTTTGTGTGCTCTTCACTTGGCATGCACATGAGCCTCCTTAATGTGTTGTTTGAAGTCCTCAACATCTACATCAATGTGTGTTCCTTCATCTACCTTCAAAAAGTCGGTGACATCTTTTTGCAATATCCCACACATAATCTGGAATAGTGTTCTTGTATGTAAACTCTACCTAAGCCAATTGATCTAAAAAATTGGTAGATTGGTTTGGATGTCTGCAAAGAGGTAGTCATTTGCAATAACTCGTAGGGTATATTGTCTTGTCGTAAGTTCACTTGCAAAAAAGGAGAATCCCTTTAACATTGTTGTAGTTGAATTAGTAACATACTGCAAGTACTTTGGAAATGATCTTCTGCTAAGATCATTTTGTTTAAAATGATCTATGTTGCTTTCAACAATATTTTGAATGCCAAAAATTTGGACAATGAATATGTGGTTGGAGTTGGGTTTGATTGCATCTTGATGGCAATATAGAAGAGCACCATGGAGTCTTGATGCCACTTATTCCTTCATGTGTTTGTTGCAAGTCAATTCTAGCTGATTCAACATGTTGGAGGACATAAAGGTAGAAGGTCTTCAATGGGATTGTTTTGTCTCTTATTAGGGCTTCGCTGACTTTGCCTAGCCATATTTTTTGTACTAAGGTGAGGTCATTTTGGGGTAGCAAATAGTTATGTGGGCTGGCCAATTGCTCAACTCTTGGAGGCCATGACTATTAGCATTTCCTATGGTGAGGAATACTTTTAATCCTTGCCATGAGCCACTCAAGTTGAGAGGATGGTCATTTGGGTAGCAATGTGAATGAGTGAGCAGTTCGATAATTGCAAGTATGTGTTAGTTCCCATTCCAATGCAACCATCTATCTTTCCCCCTGTCTTGTGCAGCTAGAGAAAGGGTAAAAGGAAAACATGGAGTCATTATTGTCAATGTTAATTGCAGCTTCAGGCGATTCTTCCAGCACAGATCAATTGGAGAAAACCTAAATTAAATAATAGCTCTTCGGCTATTTAATTTATATACGAATTTTTTTATTAACATATATTTAATGAGGAGGCGCGAATTTTATGAGGCCGACCTCATTCTTTACTTTCCACTATTTTCTCTCTTGGCACGTATTTCCTAACATGGCCGACCTTGTTAGAAGAGACGCGATTTTTCATAAGTCGTCTTCTTGATGTGGCCGACTTCTTCTTGGCAAAAGACGCACCCCCTTGTTTTGTATTTATATTCATTACATCTCTCATTGTAAATCATCAAGTTAAAAAGTCAGTTCAATATTATTCTTTGAAGGAGAAGTGCGAATTTTCTTAAGAGCAGATTGCGAATTTGTTCCAGGCAGAATTTAGATATAATACAGATTGTTATCTGTCATTTGTATCTGGTGAAGGTGCTGAATATTGGCCTTGTGATTGGCCCCATTGTAAAGAGATTTGTTGCCATTATATATATAAGAGAGGATCTTTGTTGCTGGGTTTTTCTCCCTCAAGAGGAGGGTTTTCCCAGGGTATCTGCTGTGTTATTGTGTCTAATTTGAATTTATTTCTATGCATATAATCTGATCTTTAAATTTTACATGGTATCAAAGTGGGTTTGAGAGGATCGTGATCAGATTATTGCTAATCAGCATACCCTATTGTTCACTTAATCAAGATGGTGAATGGTTTGAAGGTTGAGGATAGACTCGAAGGTGCATCCAACTTCACATCATGGAGATTCAGGATCATGCTTACCTTGCGTGAAAATGACTTGGGTGAGTTCGTGGAGTCTAGCGTTTCTGAACCTGAGGAGGAAGAAGAAAAGTTGCAGTGGCTGAAGAAAGACATTAAAGCAATGAAGATATTGGTTGATTCCGTAAAGGATCACATTGTTCCTATCATCTCTAAGTTGAAGTCAGCGAGAGATATGCTCAAGACTTTGGAAGAGATGTACGAAATCAACAATACCAGTCGGGCACTTGCACTGAAGCAACAACTTCATCATGTGAAGATGGCGAAAGGTGAATCAGTGATTGCATACTTTATGAGGATTGCAGATTTGAGAGATCAGCTCTCTACAATTGGGCATATGGTTGATGACAAGGATCTAACTATGCTTGCTCTCAATGGGCTGCCTTTGTCTTGGGAATCTTATATTCAGGGAATCAGTGCAAGATCGAAATTGCCTAAGTTTGATCACCTAAGATCAGATTGCATTCAAGAGGAATCAAGGTTGATGGCAAGAGGCGTTGGTCAAAGTTCAAAGAATGAAGATATTCATGTTCTCGCCTTCCATACTTCAAAGAAGAAAGTAAAAGATGGAAGGAAAGGATTCTTCAAGAGGAATCGGGACAAGGGAAATGATGATGCACCTCCATTTAAGAAGAAGAGGGATATGTCCAATATTCAATGTTTTAGGTGTGACAAGTTTGGTCACTTCGCCAAGTATTGTCCAACTAGACCTAAGCAACAGGTCACCGTTGCGGATGTTGATGATGCCTCTCCTCAAAAGGATTCAAGTGAATATTTGTTTTATTTAGCATTATCAAGCAGTGTACCTTCCGACACCAACACGTGGATAATCGACAGTGGTGCTTCATGACACATCACCAGCTTTAAGGAGCACTTACCAAGTTTGGTGGAAAAGGAGTCTTCTGAACAAGTCATCATTGGAGATGATGCTAGCTACTCCGTGAAAGGAATTGGGACCTCTACACTTCATTTGGATTCCGGCATATCACTTCAATTGGGTAATGTTCTTTATGTTCTTGGAATCAAGCGCAATCTCATTTCTATTTCAGCTTTGGAAGATAAAGGATATCAAGTTGCCTTCTCCAAAGGCAAAGTTCTAGTATGGATGGAGAACTCTAGCTTCAAGGATGCTCAAGTAATTGGTGTTAGACATGAAAACCTTTACAAGGTCTGCACATGTTCATTACAAGCTTTCGTTCATGACTCTTCAAGTCTATGCGATCTTTGGCATCGGAGATTGGCTCACCTACACTTCCGAGCTTTACCTATCATGGAGAAGATGGTGACGGGCCTTCCTAAGTTCAACCAGGAGCACGAAGGTACTTGCAAGGGCTGCGCATTGGGTAAGAATATAAAAGCCCCCTTTCATAGTAGAGAAAATAGATCTAAGTGTATTTTAGATCTTATTCATTCTGATTTATGTGGTCCTATGTTTCCTTCGAGTGGTTTCTTGTATTATGTTCTTTTCATTGATGATCACTCTAGGAAGACTTGGATTTATTTTTTGAAATCTAAAGAATCTGAGGAAGTGTTGGTTAGGTTTAAAGAGTTTAAAGCCTTGGTAGAAAATCTTTCTGGTAAAAGAATTAAGGTCCTCAGATCTGACAATGGTGGAGAATACACCTCTGGTAGTTTTCGGAATTTTGTATTGATGCAGGGATTAAGAGGGAGTTTTGTGTTCCCTATAATCCTCAACAAAACGGTGTTGCAGAAAGAAAAAACAAAACGATTGTGGAAGCAGTGAAGGCCATGATCCATGATCAAGATTTGCAAACCTTCCTATGGGCAGAAGCCTCCAGGACAGCTATGTATGTTCAGAACAGAAGTCCTCATAAGATCTTAGAGAATATGACTCCAGAAGAAGCCTTTACAAGGAAGAAGCCTAAAGTCAGTCATTTGAGGATCTTTGGATGTCCTGTCTATATTCATGTTCCCAAGGAAAAGAGAACCAAGTTGGAACCTTCTGGCAAGAAGGGAATATTTGTGGGCTACAGTGAGACATCAAAAGCCTATAGAATTTACATTCCAGGTCAGAAGATGATCGAGATCAGTAGGGATGTCACATTCGAGGAAGATGTTGCATTCAGGAGATCCAGGGGGATTCATATGGAGATTGATAATGAAGAGTCTCCTTAGGATATGGAAGTTGACCATACTCCTGAGATTCTGAGGGAAACTTCAGAACCAAAAGAAGATATTGATCCTGTTGAACCCTTGGAACCTACTGATGGGCCTACTGACATTGTTATTGGGAGAAAGAGACCTCTATGGGCTAGGCGTACTATGCACGAGGCTGAAAGTTTTGCACCTCCTAGAGGCACATTCAGAGAAAGCAAAAGGCCACATAAGTTCTCCAGTTATGTTGCCTTGATGAGTCAGATTATAGAATCTGAGCCTACCTGTGTTGAGGAAGCATCTAGTCTTCAAGTTTGGAAAGATGCTATGACAGAGGAGTATCAGTCAATTCTTAAAAATGATGTTTGGGATATTGTTCCTAAACCCGAGGGCAAGTCTGTGGTATCTTCTAAATGGCTATTCAAGATTAAGCATGCTGCAGATGGAAGCATAGAGAAGTACAAAGCAAGATTTGTGGCTCGTGGGTTTTCTCAGAAAGAGGGAGTTGATTATGATGAGACATTTGCTCCTGTTGCTCGCTACACTTCAGTCAGAACCATCATTGCTATTGCTGCATCTAGAGGATGGAAGATTCACCAGATGGACGTGAAGACAGCCTTTCTCAATGGAGTGATTGAGGAAGAAGTTTATATAGAGCAACCTGATGGATTTGAGGTTCATGAGGAGTCACATGTTTGCAAGCTGAAGAAGGCCTTGTATGGTCTTAAGCAGGCTCCTCGTGCATGGTACAAAGGGATTGATCGGTACCTGTCAAATTTGGGCTTCTTAAAGAATGATGCTGATTCAAATCTCTACTTCAAGGTAATTAATGGTGATGCATTAATTTTGGTTTTATATGTTGACGATCTGATCCTTACTGGAGAAGATCACCTGATTCTTGAGTGTAAGAAGGAGTTGACTTTGGAATTTGAGATGAAGGACCTCGGGCTCATGCATTACTTCCTTGGATTAGAAGTTTGGCAGAAACCAGATGAGATGATTCTAAGGAAAGTACACCATTGATATACTTAGGAGATTTGGCATGATGGATTGCAAATCCATGTCTACACCTATGGAGACCAATCTACATAAATTAAAGGAGGTTGCAGCTAGTTCAAATTTGGTGGATCCTACATTGTACAGACAGCTGATTGGATCCTTGATGTATCTAGTTAACACTAGACCTGATATTTGCTATGTAGTGAGTGCACTTAGCCAATTTATGTGTGATCCGAGACAGATACATCTTGTTGTAGCTAGACATATCCTGAGATACTTGCGTGGCACAGTTGGATATGGGTTGAGGTATACTTCAGATGTAGACTTGGAGTTACATGGTTTCATTGAGTCTGATTGGGCAGGTTGTGTCACAGATCGGAAGAGCACCTCTAGTTGTTGCTTCATTTTGGGTTCTGCTATGATTTCCTGGTGCAGCAGGAAGCAGTCATCTGTAGCATTGAGTACAGTAGAGGCCGAGTACATTGCAGCTTGTATGGCAACTCGGGAAGCAGTGTGGCTTTGTAAGCTCCTTGCAGGATTATTTGGACAATCAATGGAGCCTACTATCATTCATTGTGATAATCAGAGTTGTGTGAAGCTTTCTGTCAATCCTGTGTTTCATGACAGAACCAAGCATGTTGAGATCAAGTACCACTATATTAGAGATATGGTATCATGTAAAAGGTCGCATTAGCTTGAGGTACATTAGCACTGATGAGCTGCATCGCTAGATATTCTCACCAAGCTTCTCACAGATAAAGTTTGTATACTCGGTGATAAGCTTGGTATGGTGGAGAGAATCCAGCCTTGACTACGAAGAGTCTCGCGATCGCGAGCCTTGTTAATGCATTTTCTTTCGAGATCGAAGAATTTGAGGTGCAAGCCCTTGTTAATGCATTTTCTCGAGATGGAAGAATTTGAGGTGCAAGCCCTTGTTAATGCATTTCTTCCGAGATCTGAAGAATTTGAGGTGCAAGCCCTTGTTAATGCATTTCTTCCGAGACTGAAGAATTTGAGGTGCAAGCCCTTGTTAATGCATTTTCCTCTCGAGACGTGAAGAATTTGAGGTGCAAGCCCTTGATAATGCATTTTCCTCTGAGACGGAGGAATTTGAGGTGAAAGCCCTTGTTTCCACCCTCTGAGCTGAGTCATGGTGGATGTCATGTGTGAGACTCCATGACATATATTGTACTTGTGTTTCACCCTCTGAGAGAGTCATGGTGAAGGTCACGTTGAAGTGACAACATCACGCAAGTGATGAACACTTGTACTTACCATAGTATGGTTGTAGCCATTATGGTTGATATCGTGTTGAGGGGATATCTAATATCACGTTGAGGTGATAAGTCTTGCACAGCTGGAAGATCTCTCCCTAGCTGAGAGGTAGTGTTAATGTTAATTGCAGCTTCAGGCGATTCTTCCAGCATAGATCAATTGGAGAAAACATAAATTAAATAATAGCTCTTCGGCTATTTAATTTATATACGATTTTTTTTATTAACATATATTTAATGAGGCGCGAATTTTATGAGGCCGACCTCATTCTTTACTTTCCACGATTTTCTCTCTTAGCATGTATTTCCTAACATGGCCGACCTTGTTAGAAGAGACGCAATTTTTCATAAGTCGTCTTCTTGATGTGGCCGACTTCTTCTTGGCAAAAGACGCACCCCCTTGTTTTGTATTTATATTCATTACATCTCTCATTGTAAATCATCAAGTTAAAAAGTCAGT